>JACEFZ010023928.1:192500-290000 GCA_014155875.1 Cepaea nemoralis
ACTCGTTTTCTTACATTCAGTGAGTGACTTATTGCATAAGATACTTTTCATTTTCTGAAATGCAGCTTTTGCTTCACATATTCTGCTCTCAGACACACATCTTCCAACAGATGTTATAATTACCTCATTATATTTAAATTGATCAATTTACTATACGTAGTAGTTATTGTTATGGCAGTATTAGTATTGTTATTATTTATTTGGCACCCCTGTCTCTCCTAAGGCCACGAGTACGTACTGATCTTAAATATTAGTCAGTCTTGTTTTCATTTTAACGTTCAGTTATGTTATATTAACAAAGGCAAAGTGAAAAACCACTTTATTGTTGACTGAAACAAAATGCACAATTTTAATAATATAATTACTGTTATTTTTGTTATCCCTTCTTCTTATAGTCTATGCCGTATGGCGTTAGTGATCATATCTATCTATCTACAGACATGTCTCGTGTGTTTCCAATAATTTCTGATTCCAACGTTCTCCCATACACACACAAAATTAGTTTCAACCAAACGATAAAAACCCAAAAATTGTGTTTGAATAAGCTACGAAAAATGAAACAGGGTGAAATGCAGGAAAGCTTTACAATACAAAGAATTATCATCATCATCATCATGCGCCATGCCAGCTATCGTAGGCGTTCATGACTCTCCTCAGATCTCAGTCTTTAGTTTTCTGGAACAACTCTGCTGATGATATTTCTCCTTGACACCGCATGAATCCATCCATTTTTCTTTTGGTATGCCTCTGCCTCTCTTCCCCTCGATCTTTCCAGTTGTCACGATGTTCTCCGATGCCTCTCTTCTCATTACATGACCAAAGAATAAATAAACCCAAACGGAAAGTGGAAAGTTGTAACTTTTCAAGACCACACTTAGGAGACAATGAATGTTGTGGTCAGAAAGCTTTTATCAGCACACACACATAAAACTAAAATACACTAGTATTGTTTAAAAAGTTACTTGCATATCCTTTACAGGACGTCGCAGTCAATCCCAGTATTTTTTGGTTGTTTGTGATTTCTTGGCAAGTTTGCGTTCAATAGTTCGCCATTGCTCCCTAAAGACCAACATTCATACCATTGTATTAAACCCAACGTAAGGCTGTCTGCTGCCAAATCGCCCGCAACTGTGTTTCGAACACGGTGTGCGGGATTACGAATTGCATCCGTAAACCCTTTGCCACAATACCGGCCCTAGTATAATTATACTTTAAAAAAAAAAAACGACATTAATGACATTAATGGTACTTACCAGTAAATGGCGGATCCTCGAGAGAAGCCATGTTTACCGACTTACTCATTAGAGCATAACAATAATCAGTTTAAATAACAGACCGGTTAACAGCTAATTCCCGTTGCAGAAGTGTTTCTAGCAATACAACTACCACCTATTTAACACTACCGTGTTGCCTCAAATTCATCGTAAACCTGTTCCTCCAATGTCTCAGGCAGCGGTGACATTTCGCCCAAGGCGACAGCCAAGGTTGAAGGTACAGATGGCACAGTGGTACAGGCCACTCAAGGTCCGGTGAATCAGAACACTCAAGCCCCGGTAACGGGTAGGTCTGATTTATCCAAGTATCTTAGTTCAATTAGGAAGTTAAGTTGAAATAATTAGTCAGAACTGTCATTTACTGCCAATATATCTTGCGGTGTATGGCAGGGGGAGGGGGGGTGTCTTTGAGCCTGAGGAATTAAGGCCGCCTGGCTAGTGTAGTCGCCGCAAACTGTGCAGGTTAGGAATTTCTTTTTGCCTACCACAGTAAAAATCCCTCACCTTACCGATGATTCGTATCCGAGTCTCCTGAAGGAGAATCCGACCTTCTAGTCACTCGGTCAGCCGTACCCTCCTCCTGAATAGTTAGTAACGGCAGGTAGCTGGAAGTAATGATGGCATAATAGTTCGCTTGCTTAGAAGTGAAGCGGCAGGCATTAACTTCTCCGACAATGATATATGTTTGTCGTGTTCATGCGTTTCTTGGAATGATTTTGTATCTCATAACAGGTACCTGATATTTTTCTTTGGAGAAGAGGGTCCGCGAAGAAACTAGAAGGTCGCCATATGTCAATGTGCGAATCAGTCAATCAATCATTGTCGTGTCCACAATGGAGGTTGGCTGCAATGGATTTCCAACACCGCCTATCTCTCGCAGTGATTGTACATTCTGTCAGACTGCTGTTCATCCATGTCTTGATGTTATCGTCTCATTTGTATCTTTGTCTACCTCTTGCTCGCTTGCCTTCAACCTTACCCTACAGTATGATTTTTATAATATGCGAAAAGGTATGTCAATTCATATGTCTTATTAGCTTTTAAATTAACATACATTTGATGAAAAACATATTGACCAATAAAAAGCAGCCAATTGCAAAGAGAAAAAGAGTATTGAAGTGCTATAAAGAACCTATACTGTTATATGCACGTGGACAATAAGCAAACAAGCCGAGAAACATCTTTTGACAGTGGAAATGTTTATTAGGAAATTGCAAATAATAATGTGGACAGACAGGAAAACATATGAGCAAGTCCTACAAGAAACAAAGGAACACCGAAAATTGGGTTCAGGAAATTAGGAGTACGTTATGAGGAGAAATACACTGGCAACTTTAGTGACAACTGTTAAAATTGTTCGGAAAAGGGCAAGAGGCAGGCAGAAAGATTCATATCTGTATGGTTTGGCAATATGGTATAATCGAGACAAGAACACCGACTTGATTCAAGACAGGTGATCATTGTGAGCTGGCAAACCATGACCGCCCAGAGACACTCTAGGAAATTAAACCACGTCCACACAGTCTGCCTTAGGAAGCTATTGAAGATTAAATGGCAAGACTAGATTCCAGACACTGAAGTCCTAGAAAAAACGTCCATGCCCAGTATCCACACTCTACTGATGAAGAATCAGATTCTCAGGGCTGGTCACTTGACTCGCAAGCCATATCACAGGCTCCATAAACGAATTTTTTTTTTTTTTTTGCGGAGAGCTGCACTGTGGTAAAGTCACCAAAAGCGGCCAGAGGAAATGCTTTAAAGACACTCAAGATATCGATCAATGCTTTTGAAACTCATCACGACACATGGGAGACTGTTGCCAAAGACTGAAAGTCATGCCGTACATCATTTCGCAAGGGTATAGTGACCACACCCTTGCGAAGCAAACAGGACTGCAAGAGCTGTGAACATAAAAAGACCGCAGAAAACCACTGCAGAAGATCTCCTTTTGGAACATCAAGCATTCTTTTCCTACATTGCCAAAGGACATTTCAAACCAAAATAGACCTTGCTAGAATCTTAGAACTCACGACTCAAAACATGCAAGTCTCACTGGATGAATTAAATGGTCATTATCATACTTGATGGACAAATACCATCGGCATGGCTCACGATGATGATTTTTGAAACACGAAATAAAAAAGAAACACAGTATTACTTTCCACGAAATCTAAAATCTGCATACACGCGTGGGACAAAAAAGAAAATTTCTGAGGAAGCATAAGAATTAGACTTGAAGCTACCCTCAAGCTACTGTACAACCCCTAGTTAACTGATAACATTCTAGAGCAACAGGCTCACTGTCTAGGGAATTTTCTTCAGTGTACAAGAAAAATAATATTCGATAAACCATTGTTTTACGTTCGCTGTCTTTGGACTCAAGCGTAGTAAAGCCGCATGACATTACAAAAAGTTATTACAACTCCATATCAGATTCAAAAATTACATGGTTATATATTAATAACTTAAATATTCCTGACTGTCTACGTCTAATTCCTCTAATCAGTTTACGTTTTCTTTTGCTTCTTGAAGGACCGTCTAATTGGTTTTTCTATCACCCCCATTGTATAAGATATCATTTGCATTTCCCCCAGAAACCCTATTTCCACTGTCTTGTCTGCTTATTTTTCATGTTTCATGCTCAAGTATATAAAGCTTGTGTTGTTAGCACACTTCTCTTTGGGTCTGAATCCTGGACCCTGTACTCGAGACAGGAAAGGAAGTTGAATTCCTTCCATATGAGATGTCTGAGACGTATCCTGGGCATAAATGGAAAGACCACATAACAAACAAACATGTGCTTGAAAGAGCAGATATTACCACAGTGCACACCCTCCTCAAGCAGAGACGACTCCGGTGGCTGGGCCACGTATCTCGAATGGAGGATGCACGTATTCCCAAAGATCTCCTATACGGAGAACTAGCCACAGGAAAGAGGCCAACCGAAGACACCAAATGCGATATAGGGATGTGTGTAAACAAGATATGAAAACCCTTGGAATAGATCCAGACACGTGGGAAAGAGTTGCAACAGACAGATGCTCCTGGAGAAGAGATGTACGAAACGGACTGGTCCTCTTTGAGCGCAATCTGATCCAACAAACTGAGGATAGGCGGCACAGGCTTAAAACGCAGTCACTTACTGCGGGACTTGCCTCGTCTTACAGATGCGGAGACTGTGACAGGGATTGTCACTCTCGCATTGGACTATACAGTCACCAGCGGTGCTGCCAGGTACCTCCCAAGCGGCACAAATTCAGGAGTGAAGGAGGTCTACCACTACTACTACTACTACCACTACTAATACTACTACCACTACCACTACCACTACTACTACTACTACTACTACTACTACTACTACTACTACTACTACTACTACTACTACTACTACTACTACTACTACTACTACTATATATATATATATATATAAAATGTGTAATCCTGGTATGTACACGCTGGGATCCTCATCGGTGCTATAAAATAGTGTACTGTGCTGAGACTGTCTTTGGTCCATCACTAGAGGAGCATCATATCACTTGTGTAGGTATTTGTGCCGTGAATGTGATCTTTCAGAAACTAAACCATATGTTGACTTTAAGATGTGGGGCATCAGCCCGCTTCATTGTCAGCTTTCATCCCTGGTATCTACTGCAAGTGGTTGATTCCACCACATCAGAGATGTGTTGTCCGAAATAATCCTTCCGTACTAGGGTTTAGGGATCCACATGGGAAGCAAACAATACTAACATTGTTACATAACATGTATGTCATAAGAGGCGACTAAGGAGGGTTGGTACGGCACTGGCTACATCATCCCGTAGAAAACTTTAAATCTACACCAACCACTCATGAACAAATCTACAAAGGACTTGGTGCGAGTTGATCGAGGACCTCTGCTCTATTGAGAGATGAAAGTCAGAAGAGAAGAAGAGAGAGACTTAGGCTAGAAGAGCGCTGTAGCTCAGTGGCTAGCATGCTTGCTTGTCTGCCCGATTGTAATGTTTTTGAATCCCCAGTTTAGGCGGAATTTTAAAAACATAACATGGGCTGCTAGGTCGACCGAGCCTAAATTAGGTACCTGGGAATATACTGGGAAATAAAATCAGCTGGCGGGATACTGACCGCATCATCCATCGAGTACCGATTGGTATCTAACCATATGGAACTAGCACCACACACCGAATACAACGCAAGGCCTGGTAACGAGTCCTTGACTTTACTGTGTCTCTTTACCAGGGATTGAACCCAGCCGCGGTGTCTGCAAGCCAGAACACTATACATATTTATAAATGGACAATGTTCAAAATAACATAAACACTGATAGTGTAGTTAATGTTAAGTATATGCCTCGTTAATCATTACATTATGCGTATGGTTTCTTACATTCTCTATCTCCTCTTTACATTATACGTATATATTTCTTAAATTCTCTATATCCTCATTACATTATGCATATGTATTTTGTACATTCTCTTATCTCCTCATTATGTTATGCGTATATATTTCTTACACTCTGTATCTCCTCAGTACATTATGCGTATATATTGTTTACACATTCTCTATCTCAAAATATGTAAATTGTATGGTTTCTTACTATCTCTATCTCCTCATTTTATGTGTACATTTTTCTTACATTCTCTATCTCTCATTACATTATGTGTTACATTCTCCATCTCAAAATATGTAAATTGTAACTTTTAGACCGTTTGACAAAGTCCTTTTCCTATATATGCATGCATGCATGCACACACGCACGCACGCACGCGCGCGCACGCACGCACACACACACACGACAGAGAGAGAGAGAGAGAGAGAGAGAGAGAGAGAGAGAGAGCCAGATAAAAACAAAGTACAATGTAAACAAACTAACATGTACATAATTCCTCGTAAGAGTTAAAGTTTGCTTGGGTAATTTCAGCTGCACCAGGGCAGACCCTTCGAACCACCACAATGCAACCATGTAAGTATCGCCGCATGGAACATTGACGGTAAACCATCTAATTCTCAGCCCACTTATCCATTGCCATCTCTTGTCATTCCTTCAATCTAGATCAGTGGTTCCCACGCTTTTCAAGCCGAGGGCCATATCTACTATTTTTTGTAGTTAAGCGGGCCACAGCATTATAAAATGATAAAAGTCTTGCAATATCATTCTTACCTTTCTTAACTTTCGTCAACAAAATTCTAAAACTTTAAAGGCGGTCAGTGTCATTACTACACTGCGGTCATCTTTTGGTTTAAAATCAACAGTTCATTTAACAATAAATTTTTAATCAATTTTGAAAATCGCTATTAATGTAATTAATTTACAGCTGTAACTGATCTTCACAACCAGTTACTTCAGTTCAGATGCCAGTTTATCCATGTGTGGGCACAAATCTGTCCTGCCAAAAGTCATAAGCGCAGTTTGGTTACTGTCGGTGAGTCAGGAACGTTGCTTTTATTATTTTTTTTAAATAACAATCATTGAGGAAAATGACTGCTCGCATCTGTAAGTCGAACCAAAACGACAAATGTATCTCTGGGCGAATGAACGCAAGTGTTCAAATTGTTCGACCGGCAATAGTCGCCAGAATGAAATCATACGATCAGTTGAAGGTGAAGCAGGAAGCTCCAGAAATTTACATCTCAGTGCAGAATTGCATTTCAAATCAATTACTTCGTGCTGAAGGTTTTGCTGTAATTGACAGGGCTTGGCATCAGGAAATACGAACGGATTTATAAAGAGGGCAACATTATCCTCCTCTATTGTGAACTCTTGACTGAAACGAGGCCTCGCGTGCCACCTTCTGACAGCTGGCGGGCCACAAGTGGCCCGCGGGCCATGGTTTGGGAACCTCTGATCTAGATCCTCGGTTAGTCAGCTCTGCCTTGTGTCGAGTCTCCATGTGTTTCTTGATCTCCCTGTATTTGTTCTGTCATACAGATTGCAAAATGACTTTTTAGTTACGTATTAACTGGTTTCTTCATTCTGTGCCCATCAGTGTCTTGAACATTAAACAAATATTTACTTGAGCTTGTCTAGTTATGTTAATGACACCCAAAAGGTGGTTCTGTCTTCGTCACCACCACCACCATCACCATCACCACTATCATCACCATCACCATAATCCTCATCACCACCACCATTACGAGCACCACCATCATCATCACCATCACAACAATCACCATCACCATCATCATCACCACCATCATTACCAACGCAACCACAACCATCATCATCATCACTACCACAATCATCACCACCACCATTTCCAACGCTACAACCACCATCATCACCACCACCATCACTAACACCACTAACACCATCACCACCACAATCACCACCACAATCATCATCACCACCACCATCACTAACACCACTACCACCATCACCATCACCACCACAATCAATACCACCACAATCATCATCACCACCACCATCACTAACACCACTACCACTATCACCACCACCATCACAATCACCACCACCACCATCACCACCACCACCACCACAATCACCACCACCACCACAATCATCATCACCACCACAATCATCATCACCGCCACCACAATCATCATCACCACCACCATCACCACCACCACAACCACCATCACCACTACAATAAACATCACGACCACCACCACAATCATCATCACCACTACCATCACTTGCAGCACTACCACCATCACCATCACCACCACAATCACCACCGCCACCACCACAATCATCATCACCACCACCATCACTTAAACCACTACCACCATCACCATCACCACCACAATCATCACCACCACCACCACAATCATCATCACCACCACCATATCTAACACCACTACCATTATCACCATCACCACCACAATCACCACCACCACCACCACCACAATCATCATCACCAGCACCATCACTAACACCACCACCACCATCACCACCACAATCATCATCACCACCACCACCACAATCATCATCACCACCACCATCACTAACACCACCACCACCATAATCACCATCACCACCACCATCACTAACACCACCACCACCATAACCATCGCCACCATCATCATCAATATTACTACCACCAATTCCAACACTACCACCACCATCATCATCACCACCAACACGATCATCATAACCACCATCATCACTAACACCACCACCATCACCATCGCCATCATCATCACTACTACCACCACCAATTCCAACACTACCACCACCACCATCATCACCACCACCACGATCATCATCACCACCACCATTACTAACAAAACAAATATCATCACCATCACCACAATCACCATCATCATCACTACCACCACCACCACCACCATCATCACCATCACAATCACCACCATCATTACCATCACCACCACCACCATCATCACCACCACCATCACCACCATCACCATTATCACCACAATTATCTCCCCCATCATCACCACCATCATCATCACCACCATCACAACCATCACCATCACAACCACAACTAACACCATCATCTTCACCACCACCACCATCATAACCACCACCACCACCATCACCATCATCACCATCATAATCATCCCCACCATAATCACAACTATCACCATCATCACCATCATCACCATCATCATGACCACTACCATCACAACCATCACCATCATCACAATCACCACTTCCATCCTCACCATCACCACCACTATCACCATCACCACTATCACTATCACCACCTCCATCCTCACCATCATCACAACCATTACCACCACCACCACCATCACAATCACCACCACCATCACGATCACCATCACGATCAACATCACCATCACCATCACTACCCTCACCATGGCTACCACCATCACCATCACCATCACCATCACCATCACCACCACTACCATCAAAATCACCATCATCACCACCATCATCACCACCACCATCACCATCATCACCATCACAACCACCACCTCCATCACCACTACCACCATCACCATCACCATCACCACCACTACCATCAAAATCACCATCATCACCACCATCATCACCACGACCATCACCATCATCACCATCACAACCACCACCACCACAACCATCATCATCTTCACCATCAACACCACCACCATCATCACCATTACCATCAACATCACTATCACCACCACCACATCCATCATCATGACACCATCATCACCATCACCATGACCATCACCATCACCACCATCATCACCACCACCACCATCACCATCAGCACCACCATCATCATCACCACCATCACCATCATCACAATCACCACCTCCATCCTCACCACCATCACCATCACTATTACCACCTCCATCCTCACTACCATCACCACCACCACCAACATCACCATCACCATCACTACGATCATCATCATCATCGTTACCATCGCCATCACCATTACAATCACCATCACCACCATCACTAACACCAACAACATCATCACTATCACCACCACTACCATCACCATAACCATAATCACCACCATCACCACCATCACCATCACTACCACCATCCACATCACCATCCTCATCACGATCACCATTATCATCATCATCATCACCATCCCCTATCGCCATCACCATCATCACCATCACCAGCACCACCTCCATCTTCACAATCACCACCACCATCGCCATCGCCACTATCACCATCATCACCACCACCACAATTACCACCACCATCGCCATCGCCACCATCACCACCTCCATCCTCACCACCACCATCACCATCACTACCATCACCACCACCATCACCATCACCACCATCACCATCATCACGATCATCACCATCATCACAAACACCATCACCATCACCATCTTCACCGTCACCACCATCATCATCACCACCATCACCATCACTACCATCATCACTATCACCACCATCACCATCAACACCATCACCACCATCACCACCATCACCATCACCACCATCACCATCATCACCATCACCATCATCACCATCACTACCATCATCACCATCACCACCACCATCATAACCATCACTGCCATCACCACCATTACCAGCACCAGCACCAGCACCACCATCACCACCACCATCATCATCACCGTTACAGTGTAGGATGGGTACGGCAGATCGAGGTACCCAGGTCAGTGTGCGCCACCGGTTACCCCAACCCAGTTAGTCAGTATTCCGGGATAGGGCAAGGTGGTAGCATCTGTGCTGTTGAGCGGGAAGTGTAGGAGATCAGATGGGGTTATTGCGTCTGTTTGAGAGAAGTAAACAAGTCGGGTTTGTTGCATGGAAGCTAAAGTGGCACTTGGAAGTCTTGAACATTTCTCAGGTTAATTCGGTCTGGTTCGAGAAGGGTATTTAGAAATTAGAATGTTCAACAAAGAAAGCGTGCTGCAACCCAACTTTCTGGTTTGATGAGAAAAGCATGATACAATCAGTCGCTCGTGGATTTTAGGGTTATTTAAGAAGAGCAAGTTGCAGCAAGAGAAGGATGTAGGCGTTATCGTTTAGAGAGTGGTTTAGATAGAAATCGGGGAGAATCGAGGAATATCTTTGTGGTATCGGTTAGAAGTATCGTTGGGTGAGCGGTTCAGAAGTCTTCTTAGAAGACTGGTTCAGAGTCTGGTTCAGAGTCTCGTTCAGTTTCACCTTCAGGAAGTCTGATTCAAAGACTGGTTCAGAGTCTCGTTCAAGGACTCGTTCAGGCATTTTTTTAAGGTCACGTTCAGGTCTCGTTCAAGATTCGTTCAGGACTCGTTCAGGAATGCATAATCGCAAATGCAGAGTCAGGGATGGATATATATATATATATATATATATATATATATATATATATATATATATATATATATATATATATATATATATATATATATAAAGAGAGAGAGAGAGAGAGAGAGAGAGAGGAGAGAAAGAGAGAAAGAAAGAAAGAGAGAGAGAGAGAGAGAGAGAGAGAGAGAGAGAGAGAGAGAGAGAGAGAGAGAGAGAGAGAGAGAGAGAGAGAGAGAGTTCAGTCGCATAGGGTCAGTCAGGCCAGAGCATTGTAGATGGAGTGATAATGTAAAGTTGTCATTGCGCTGAGCAGTCATTTGGCTCAGTCAGTTGAAAATAGTTTACCATAATCTTTTTTAGGAGACTGCGTTATAATACGTATTTTGATTAGTATTCCACTGGAGTGGATGTGCGAAAAAAGAAACCCAGCGATATAAATTGTTAATATTCTACGTAATTGTTAACCGCTATACCATTACGGACCAGACGCTCGTAGCTTGATAGCTCGGTGTCGTAAATGCTGTCTAATCGGAGAAATACCCAGTAACGTAAATAACCATTGAAACAAGTGACGTGTGGTTTGTTGTTGAACTGTGAACTTTGACACGGGTTATACCCAGTTACATAGCTGCAATACAGCCATACACTGTTGTTACAGGTGTGTAGAGAGTTGGTCACGTGACGATTAACATAAAAGATGTATATGTTGTTATACCACCACCATCACCATGATAAAAACCACCACCATCATCACCACCACCTCCACTATCACCACCACCATCACCACCACAATCACCACCACCACCTCCACTATCATCACCACTACTACCTCCACTATCATCACCACTATCACCATCAATTCAATCACTATCACAACGACCACCATCATCATCATCATCACAACCACTACCATCACCACCACAATCATCGCCACCACCATTAACACCTGCCATCACCACAACCACCATCATCACCACAACCACCACCACCACCATCATCACCACCACCACCATCACCACTATCATCATCACCACCACTATCACCATCATCTCCACCATCACCACCACAATCACAATCATGACCATCACCATCACCATCATTAATATCAGTGCCATCTCCCTTTACAACTCGTAAAACAAAATGTTAACTTGTACACTTGACATAAACATGTGAATTTGAATATTTGGTATCAATGAAAAGTTAACTTGTACAGTTGGCATAACAAATAGTTAACATGTACGCTTCGCATATATAAAACAAGAGCTCGTACACATGACATGAACACACACAAGACACACGCATGAATTTGCAATATTCAACGTTAGTTTTGCTTTGGAACAAATCGATGATAAAAACAAAACGACAGTTTTGTTTGTTAAAATAAAGCGTATAATTAATTCTTCAACGGCTAATTTGAAAACAAATCTTCATCGATTCGAACACCTAGCTGACAAGTATAAGTTATTGTTTATTGCGCTCCCGCTGATCCTATTCGTTTTCAAACAATTAAAATAAAAGATGGGATAGAAGTTAACGTAGCAATTCAGATAAAGTGAATTAATATAACAACTCTCTGCTATCAACACCAACCACAGGTTAATATTCTAGACAAGTTTACTTTCGGTAGTTTGCCATTGTGTTCTGAATGGTAAGACAACGTTGAAGTCCAACTGACCGAACACCATCAGCACACCGGAAGTATACTTGTATATTACATTGTGGTGTTTCCTTCTTCCCAGTAACGACCATAATCTGTGTCTTCTTACAGTTGAATTATAACCCTAGTTGTTCGCTGTGTGCAACAAATGCATCTACTAAATGTTGCTGATCATGCTCATTTTCCGCAATCAATACTGTATCATACGCATATCTAATGTTATTAATGTTACGTCCCCAAATGATGATTCCTTTCATATCTTCTATATTTCTGAAACTATTTGCACTGTATAGGGAAAAAAAAAGATCTGGAGACATTACACATTCCTGTATCACACATCTCTTTATAGACTGATATTGACCTGTTTCATTATCAATCTTTATGGCAGCTGGCTGTTTCCAATATGTGTGGTTTTACAAGAATAAGGTTTTCTCCCATCAACTTGTAGATCGTAGGTCAGCATGGCCGAGTCGATAAGAAAGCTTGAGTTCAAAGCGAGCGAACGCAAAAAAAAAAACCAAACTCGTAGAGCTGCAAGCCTCGTTATCATGTTGACATGTCTTACTTTATAAAACACATTTGTGTAGTCAATAAAACACAGATGTAGGTCTTTGTTTCATTCCAAATAACGTCCAGTTAATGTTCTCAACATATACACAGCATTAATTGTACCTGTGCCTTCTACAAACCAACTTTGTTCTTCTCTTATTTCGGGCTGTATTGTCTTCCTAACTATTTGTATGATAATTCTTGACAAAATCTTTGTGATGTGGCTCATTTTACTAATTGTTCGTTGTTGATTATATTCCAAGGCTCCTGATTTCTTCGGGATTGCATTAAATATAGAATTACATAACTCAAGAGGTATATCGCCAGTCTTATATATTGTGTTCAGCAGTCTTGTGACTTGGTCTATTTCATATTCTTCTAAGGCATTGATCATTTCTGTTGAGTCGTTGTCTGGCAGGGGTCTTGCCAGATTTCATATGGTTAAGAGCATCCTGAACTTCTGTATTGAGAATTGATGGTCCTTCATTACTATTCCGAATATCATATTGTTCTTCTCCTGTATCATCATAACGGTTTTTCACATAATCTGGCAATATATGTAAAATCTCATGTTTTTCTATTATGATTTTTCCATCTTTTGCTTTCCGGCAGCCTGTTGACGTAGGTGTTCTTTTATTAGTAAGGTCTTGAATTCTTTTGTGCATTAATTTGGTATTTTTATTTGTGTGTGTTGTTTTTCAATTTCTATGCAGTTTTTCTCGATCCACGCTTCTTTTGCCTCCTTACATAATGCTCTGACTTTTCTGTGAATCTCTTCATATTTGTCAGGATTATTTGTGTCGTCTACTTGTTTCAATTAGTTGTAACATTTCTTTTGTCATCCAGTTCTTACTACCCACTTTCTTTAATTTTGGAATAGTTGTTTCTGCAGCTATGCTGATTGAATTCTTCAACATTTCCCATTGATCATCCACATCTTGCAATAGGATCTCTAGATCAGACAATATATCAAATCTGTTCTTTACTACTATGTTGCAATATTCTTGTATTTCCTTGTCATTTTTCATTGCACACAGATCATACTTAGTGTTTCCTGGTGTATACTTGACTTTCTTTAACGTTACCTTCAATGTGCCTGTAAGCAATCTGTAACAGTCTGCACTGGGAGCTGTATTTTGCGATTGTTAACACATTTCAAAACCTTCTGTCAATCTGGATGTAATTAATCTTGTTTCTAATCCTTCTGTCATGACTCCTCCATGTCCACAATCTTCTAGGATGTTGTTTAAATCAGGCTTTCCGACAATCATTTCCTGCTCTTATGCCCATTCTACAAGTCTATATCCTCTTTCGTTTCCTTCTCCCAAATCATGTTTGCCTAAAGTGCATCCATCGCCTCGATTTCCCACTTTAGCATTGAAATCCCCCATTATGATATTTATTTATGAATTGTTGCATTTCTTCATCGCATTCTCCATGTCATTATAAAATTCCTTTATACCAGTGTTTCCCAACGTGGGGCCCACGGCCCACAGGGTGGCAATTCGATTGTTAAGGGGGGCATTTCGAAAAGTTGTCTCCCAGTCATCAATCCTTGATGTAATGTGGACTGTTTTGAATGACCATGGGTGTGATCACATGCCATGTTTAGTCCTGATCTCTAAATCCAGGAAAGTTAAGGCCGGGAGAGCGCGCAAGACCTTCCGGTATGAGTGGACCGACAGCCTTCTTGGACGCCTCAGACAGGGGCCATGCAACATAAGGGTTAAAACTCCTTTTGGTACTTCAATTTTAATTCACCGCAAACAACCGCAAACAAAGAAGAATCCCTTCGAGCCTCATTTGCATCGGTCCTGCAATCATTTTGCGGTTTAGTGTTCGGTGGACTGCTAGACCGATCGATGGATGTTTGTTTTAGTTTTGGGCCCGTAGGGCCCTCACTGTCGTCGACAGTGAGGGCCCTAGGGGCCCAAAAACTTAAAAACATCCATCGATCAGTCTAGCAGTCCACCGAACACTAAACCGCAAAATGATTGCAGGATCGATGCAAATGAGGCTCGAAGGGATTCTTCTTTGTTGCGGTGAATTAAAATTGAAGTACCCTCCTTTTTTGCATCCCCCATGGTGGACTCCAGAAGTAGACCATGCTTGGAAGGCAAAGAGAGCTGCAGTGAAGCAGCTAAGGAAAGTGCGACAGACACCCCGAAGCTCACGAGAGGCAGTGGATACAGCGGAAAATGTCAAGAGAGACAAGGTGGAGGTTGTCAAGCGTTTTGCTTCAGAGGCCAAAAACGCAAAATGGGAATGTTTCATGAAGGAGGTTAGAGGTGATAAAACACTGCGAAAATTCTGGAAACTGCACAGACAAATACAAAGAAAGGATCGGCCTATGACAGTGGGAACAATTTATAGAGATGTTGGTGTGCGCGTGACAATGGACAAAGAGAAAGGGAAGGCGTTTCTTCAGAGATGTTTAGCGTAGACCAATCACAATGATGCAGACACCAGGGATGCAGATAGAGAGGAGTTATCTGGCACCATGAAGAATATGCATTATGAAGACATCATACGGGTTGAAGATGTTAAACATATTTTGAAGAAGGCAAAAGACACGGCACCAGGGCCTGATGGGATTAGGTATGGCCACATGAAGGCTTTGAGCGATGTAGACCTGAAGGAGATGACCGACTGCTTTAACCAGAGCATTAGGACACCATCAGTACCGCAGGACTGGGTGCACAGCTGTCTCATCCCTCTCCCAAAACCATTCAAGAATCATTCAAAGCTTAGCGGCTTTAGGATCATCACCCTTCAAAATACATTTGAGAAGGTTTTAGAGAAGATAGTCACGATCAAGCTGAAGAGAGACTGAAGTTAACTAAATTAGAACCTGACATAACATCTCTTTGCAGCAAGCATCAAGCGCAAGGATCTCACTAAATGTAAATTATAAATAATTACTAATAATTAAAATAATATAGAAAAATCTTTCATTAAAATTATTTTGTACTTGAATTTAAGTTCTCCATTATATGTTTTGAAAAGTTACTTACTGTGTTTGCTCAATAATTTCCTAGTGATTTCTCCCTAAAATCTATCATTCAAGTTTCTTTAGTGAACATTTTGATTTTTGAATATTAAAAATTATGTATATGTTGGGAGGGGGAAAAGGGGGGGGGGGGAGCATAACAATTTTAGGAAGGCTTAGTTGGGGCATAGCGCAAAAAAGGTTGGGAAACACTGCTTTATACTATCTTCACAGCTTTCTCCTGTTGAGGCATATATTTGAATGACGTTTATGTTAAATGGTCTGCTGATTAATTTTACCAATAGAACCCTGTCTGACACTTTAACAGATTCTTTATCAGATTTTGATGTTTGCAGATCCAAGATAATTGCTACATCTCTTTGTCTTTATTCTCCCTCAGAATAAATAATCTTAAAATCCTCTCCAGTCTTAAAGACTGTTTCTTTCCATCTCGTCTCGCACATTCCTAATATATTAATATGCTCTCGTGCCATTTCGTGTTTGATGTTATCAAATTTTCTGTCTTCGCTTAACATTCCATGCCGCTAATTTCAGTGTTACTGTCCTTATCTTGTGACGTTCTGTGATTCGACGAATCATGATAAACTAGGCATCTTTTAAGAAGGTAGTTTGCTGTTGCTTTCCTTCGTGGCAGTGACCATACTGAGCGGAGACCGTAGCCATTGTCCCGTTAAAGAGATCGTCTGACTACCTTTGCGAAACTTGAGACGATAACAAACAACTATCCGTCTGTTGTTCTCAAAACTATATCCATCACCTGCCTTCCGTGTTTTTTTTTTTTTAATGAAAAACTTCCTAAAGCGGATAGGAAAAAAGAGTACATCCTTCCAAGAAAAATACAAAATACGTAAGTCTGGAAAAAACAACACACTGTTATGCCTTCGCCATTTTACCATATATATATATATATATATATATATATA
Organism: Cepaea nemoralis; assembly: GCA_014155875.1. NCBI lineage: Eukaryota > Metazoa > Mollusca > Gastropoda > Stylommatophora > Helicidae > Cepaea > Cepaea nemoralis. Next base: position 209,626 of record JACEFZ010023928.1, read on the forward strand.
TATATATATATATATATATATATATATATATATATATATATATATATATATATAAATTAAAATTTAATAGTTAACTTTTGAAAAAATTAACGATTAATTAATAGTTAATTTCGATTAAAGCAAAACATTTATAGCCACATAACTCACATTATAGTCGTATTTATCAAAAATCGAAATAACACTGGATTGTCTTGTTCATATGTCATCTAATAACAAACAATGCAAAAAGACGAGTATGTTGACAATATTTAGTTTAAGTGACGAGCGCGTCTTATTAACAATATAACCAGCAGAGCATGAACATCAACTGCTATTTGTTGTTCAATACGTGACCAAGTTCGTTCTTTTGCATCTTTTGACAAACACTTCAGGTATCTGTAGCGTGGATTAAGTGCTGTTGCAATCTGTAATATTTAAATACTTGTCATATTAGCTACACGTTCACTGAAGTCATTAAAAGATGCTGCCTTAAATTTAGCTATGTAGCCCGGATCATCATCGTGTACAGTCATTTGCTTTGTCAACGATGATAGCAGTGGCAATACACAGCTACATGAAACATAATCTTGACAGCCAAGCAGGACCGTAGTCTGCCAGAATAAGTCCAAAACTTTGACATATTTCGAAATATTCTCCTAATCTGAATCTGAAAGTTTTGGACTTTTGTACTGCTTCTTGTCATCTGACATGTAAACAGTTAATGCTTCTCTGGCCTGTAGAAGGCTCTGTAGCGTAACACAAATTAAAAAAAATAATAAAAAAAAAAAAAAAAAAAAAAAAAAAAAATATATATATATATATAACACACACACGCACACACACACACACACGCACACACACACACACACACACACACACACACACACACACACCTCTGTTATCTTCATGTTAATAATTAATAATTCATTCATCTGTGTGTTTGATGTTCCATGACTTGCTAACCAAAGTGGATATACCAAGCGGGAGTGGGGTGTCATCGACACTGAAGGTCAATAACCCACACGAAGATGGCTTTGAAGGTGTGTTCAACTTTGCCCTGACTTCGGTTTACATTGGCTGGGTGGTCAATGCGACTTTCAGTGTTGATGTCACAAGTATGGAAGTGAGTATGCACCTTGTCTCAAGACATTGTCTTACCATAGCACAGTCCGTTAGCTTTTCATTAAACCCACAATTCTTCAACGTTATTCTTCACATTAGACCTAGTCGTAAGATAGCAAAGACCTGTATATTTTCATGAAACTTACAATTCTTCAAAGTTAATATTACAGTTCAACGTTAATATTACAGCAAATCAAGTCTTATCGTAGCACAAACCATTATCCTTTCATGAAACTTACAATTATTCAGCCTTAATCTTACATCAAATCCAGTCGTACCGTAGTACAACTCGTCATCTCTACTTTAAATTTACAGTTCTTCATTGATAGTAGTATGTTCTTAGAGTATCATCATCATCATCATCATCATATGATATACCGATAAACATGGGCGTCATGATTCGGGTAAGGTAGTTTTCCTGTTCCTTTTATGCCATTTCGCCAAGCCTGCTGGGTGCTTATCTTGTTGTCCCTCTCTTATTGTTTTACTACAGAGTTTGCCATTTGTCACTAAACTGTAATTAAACTAAATCTCCACATCACATACATGGAGTATATATTTGGGAACTCAGAGACCAATAAACTTGTAATGCAGATACATCCGTGATAAATATTTATTATTTGTCCAGAAGCAGTTTCCTGCTATGGGTCTGTGTTGTGATAAGGCCACCACATTGTGTAGGTCACAAGCAAGGAGGAATAAATGGCCAATCTTTCCTTCGGTTTGACAATCGACGGGTCCAGACCTCGAACCCACATTCTACCGTGCTCATGACCTCACCAGTGCCAAACTGAGGGAAAGATTGGGCTTCTATTCCTTCTTGCTCTCTTTAGGAAGTTTCCGTGGCGAAGTGGTCAAGCCGTCTGACTCGGGCTCCGAAGGTTGTGGATTCGATTCCGTTTCGCGTCCGTTCACGAGTGCATTGTTTTCGGAGACTCCCGAGGGTCGTCGCTAGAGCTACGGAGTTCGTGTCTTGTGCGACACTTTCCGTGCTGCGGAAAGAGACTGAGCCGTATAGGATTAAAACCCGGTGCAATGAAGTCAACCCTGTCGACTTTTAAGCGACTTTTATTTTACCTTCTTGCTCTCTGCCTGCAAAATGTGATACCCCTACAACATCACAGACCTATAGAAGAAACTGCTTCAAAGAGCGCATATCCCAAACATAGAAGGGGAAAGTCAAGATAGGGATGAGGATCTGCGCCACGACTTGGTCACTTCTCCGTTTGATTCGGAGAAAACCATCATGCTTAGGTGTTCAAGCTGAGTTAACAAGGAAGTATTCCCTTCTAGTTACTGGCGCTCAACTTGCAGATCTCATTTCTTTGTTAGCTCTGCCGAAATTTTACCGTCCGTTAACGTTCTGCATTTAACCTCTTCACAATTAATCTAACAATACGGTTTTCTAATTCCATCTGACCTGACTGGTTTTACCATCAGCCCAGATGTGAATAGATGTATACCGGCCTTTGGTAAGTGCATTGTCAGTTCCCATCGTTCCCCTACTGCAGAAGAGACATCAGGAGTGGCCAGATCCACATTTGTCCGAAGATAGTCTTGAGTATTACCATTGTCTTTTGATGTCAACAGTTGGAGAAGGACCGATGGTAAGTGCTTTCTCTGATCACATTATGTGCTCTCCGCAGCTTAGACACCAGTTGAATTCCAGATTCTCTCCTGTTTAAAGACCACTTTCTGTTAAGTATTATTTATGTATAGCGAGGCATAGCGAACAACATTTATATACGCAGAACGTTGGGGTCCTCTAACTACAAGAACATTCTTGTATAGCAGTGTAGGAAAATACCAACACACGAACTTTTATATAGTATGAGTAGCCTAGAGTTCTGAACGGGAATGACTACCCATGGCAGTTTTCACGGCGGTACCGAAACTAGACGTGACTGCTGTAAACCTTTTACACAAAACTAATAATAACAAATTATAACTGGGAAGCTCGACAAAAAGAAAGACATACACGCACGTTTCTACTAGTTTTCATCAACGAACAAAACAAAACAACTGTTTTGTTTGTATGTGTGTTTTGTTGTTGTTGCTCAGACACGTGGATTACTATTTTTGTGATTGTAATATTTCAGATTTGTTCTTAGTTGATGAAGACTTTGTTCGAAACGTTCTGCTGCATTTCCGCGCATCTCTCCTGTTGTTGAGCTTCCCATTGGTATTCTGTATTCATTCATTTCCAGCTGGCCAGACACTTGCTAATGACAAAGTCCTTCATACGTCCGCACATTACATGTTGCTGTTCTTAGTATTGAGCTATTTACATGTATTAATTTATTACCTTTAATGCAGCTTTATGATGGGATAGCTATTTCTCATTCTGCCAACGGACGTAGCTGGGTCTGTGTCAATAAACAGGACAGATCAGTCTTCAAGGCCGGGAATTTGGAATTAAAGTAAGTTAAAGAGCACTCAGAATAGTTTTGTCCTTAATTGTACAATCTACATTACGATTAAACTTTCTCTGTGCTGATGTCGAGTTAGAGTGTTCAATCTCTACACCAACATTAAGATGAACTGACATTTTGACTTCTCGTTCAGAAAGCAATGGCAATCTACTGAACGTAAAATTGCCTAGAAACTCAACTTGGAGTTGGGATTGGTCGCAATATCCTAGAAAAGACATGCGACACTTGTTTAGTGTTTTCTTTCATTTTTTTTTTTTTAGCATATCCTTTTTACAGGACTTAGCTGTCAACACCAGCATCTTTCAGCTGTATGTTGATCTCTTGGCAAGATTACGCTCAGTAGTTTGCCATTGCTTTCTGAGCGGCCGGCTCAGTATCCCGCAAGTCACGAGTGGGGGTCGAACCGCCTCAGCTCTCTCTCCGCTACGAGACTCTGCGTGATAAACGGGACCACAGAGAGAAAGTGTTGTAGCCCCACAGCCAGAGAGACCGGCTTCTTCTTTACTTAATTTAAATTGTGCAAAATATAGTGAACCGATCTTTCTGTTGTGTCAAATGTAACATTCCCAAGTTTTATCTCTGCTTGAAAGAAACAACTGCATGGGTTATTTTAACTGATTAAGTGTCATGGGTTGATTAATCGCGCCAAGCGACTTTCCGTATCTGACATAGGCTTATATAACGTCGAAATGTTGTTATTGCATTGTAATAGAGCATGTCTGCTACCATATTAACACCTTAATTAAACAGTCTTAAAGTCGAGAGGATAGACTTTATTGCACAGGTCCCATATGGCCCGGTCTCTTTCCTGCCGAAAGCGTCACAGAGAGCACTAACTCCGTAGATCCAGCGACGACCCCCATGAGTCTCCGAATAAAATGCACTCGTGAACCGAAAGACGTAAACAGGAATCGAACCCAAAAGCTTCGGAGCGCGAGACAGACGGCTTGACCACTTCGCCACGAAGACTCCCGCCACTTTTAAGTCGTAACTGTGACACACCCCTACTTCCTATTTTCGCCATCGACTTTTATTTGATGCAAACCTAGTTTTTTTGTTGAGCACCGAATCTGCTAAATTACGTAAATCTTTGTTGTCTCAAAACAGTTGCAATGATGTTTTAGCTAACCCTATGACCTTTCATTTTGAAAAAGACACTTTAGTGGCAGAATGCTTAAACAGGATAACGATTTATAGTAATGTAATCTGTTTCCTGATACAAAATTTAAGGGAGGGGTGGGCAGTTGGGGGGGGGGGGGGGGGGGGGGGTTCCCCTCAATATTTCATGCGTTCATGCTTTACAGTACAATTTCTCGCAAACTGAATATTTTTCCCGGGAAGGTTAACCCGGTCAACAAACACCCGCAGAAGTCGGATGTGTCGGCCTAAGGGCGCAAAACTTGACACAACGCAACTATGTCTGAAAAAACACTCTGGATGAGTGCAGAAGAAAAAGAAGAAGAACATTCTTAAGTAGGGGTATGACTGTAATTACCTATTTCACATTAATTCTGTGCACTCTGTCCTTCATCTCCCCGTGGAGTATAAGTCCTCAACCAAACCATAAGCCATCTTAGACATGTTGATTATTGGTGGCATTTTGCTGTTAAGGTCTTCTGCAGGATGAGGTAGCCTGTCTCCCGCCAAACTTCCTTGGTGGCTTCGTACAACAAGAATGGCTACAGTGTTATTACTATTTGCATCCATAACGAACCCTGGTAGCAAACGGGTGATTTCATGTCAAACAAACTAGCCATATGTGGAAGTTACAGTCGTTACAGCTCGTTTGTTTTTGGAAGAACATATTGAACAGTAACAAGTTACAGAGCTAATATTTACAGGTAAACACGTGAAAGAGCTGATATTTATAGGTGTAAATGTGAAAGAGCTGATATTTACAGGTTAAAATGTAAAAGAGCTGATATTTATAGGTTAAAATGAAAAAGAGCTAATATTTACAGGTTAAAATGTTAAAGCGCTAATATGTACAGGTTAAAATGTGAAAGAGCTAATATTTACAGGTTAAAATGTGGAAGAGCTAATATTTACAGGTTCAACGCAAAGTTTACAGGAGGAGGAACTCCCACAGGTCAAGCTGTTATAATTAACATGGGCCACGACGACTGGAGTGTTCCAGCCGCCCCAGACAGTGAGTTTGTTGCTGGTGTAAATGGTTGTTGATTTCTTGCAACTTTTGTCTCTTACTGTGTTCCATATATAGGTCTTGAATTGTCCCATGGAGCTCCGTGGCGAAAGAGTTGCCAATGCAATTCGTAATCCTGCACACCGCGCTCGAAAGACATCTACGGGTGATCTGGAAGCAGACTGCCTTGCGTTGGTTTCCATGCAAAGATATGACTATCGGTCGTTAAGAAAGCAATGGCAAACATTACTGAAGGTAAACTTGCCAAGAATTTACAAACAGATAAACATGCTGGGATTGAATGCGACGTCCTGTAAAAGATATGCAACTAACTTGTCCCATACCGTAATAGGTCTTTATAGCAAGGACCTGCGTTGTTTTCTAAAGGACGTGGCATCCTGAACTACTTTGTGTAACGACTAGGGAACACACACTACAAGTCCAAACGCAGGGATACACATTGGACAAGACAATTCAAACAAGCAAACTAACAAGGAACCGACTGAAAACAAATTAGGGTAGCAGGACGGGGTTGCGCTAGCCCGCTTTGAACTCAAACGTTGTCCATACACGCTACGTCTCGTAGCACTGGACTGAATTTTGCGTTTATTTAGCACAACCCACGAGCACATACACCTGCACCCTGGAGCCTGGCATCTATACAATACTCACGTCCCTTGAAATGTCCGTAAGTTTACCTGTGGACCCTGCCGGCCACAACAATATACGCTACTACCTGCTCTTTAACGAAGAAGGTCCACCAGAGAGACGAATGGAGACGGAGTGTATTTGCAGCAAAGAACCTCAATGGCTCGGAAAGCTGAAGAAGAAGAAGAATGATACATGCTCCATTTGAGGCCAGAATGTCCTAATGTATAAGAACGCTAGCTCTTAAACTTTCGGTGTGCTGATGACGAGGTAGTAGGTTGAACTCATACACTAGTCACTTTAATTAAAATGTTGACTTCTCGTCCTTGACTTGGGGGCGTTAATTACAAGTACGGGGTGGGTTCGTCAGATGGCCAAGGACACTGGTAATTAAATTAAATGTTTGCATATCCTTTACAGGACATCGCTGTCAACATCAGCATCTCCAGCTGATTGTTGATTTCTTGGCAAGATTACGCTCAGTAGTTTGCCATTGCTTTCTAAGCGGTCGGCTCACATACCGCGTTAAGTTACCGACGCGATTCGAACCACTGCTGATTCTCACCGTCGTCACGTTACTTACGAGAGTATACGAGATTACGGAGGAAAGTCGCTAACCTCTAGGCCAGGAAGCCGGCACACAGGTAATAGGGAAAGCTAATCCACATGCAAACATCCATCTAGGGCACTAGAAGTAGTAACACATGTATGGACTACGTTTGAGCTTACAGCCAGCCAATTAAAAAATAAAAACACCAGCCTTGTATAATATAGTACACTGTAATAGTAATTTCCTCTCCGTAGCTAAGGGCTTATAGACGCGATTCGTAAACCCGTTTACCCGCGTTCGAAACACCGCTGCGACCGATTTGGCAGAAGACCACGTTGCGCTGGGTTTTTACTAGTTGCAAAGGAACCGGTTGTTCAAAAAGCAATGGCAAACTATTGACTTAAACTTGCCAAGGCATTAGCAACAGCGGTGAAATGCTGGTGTTGACAGCGATGTCCTGTAAATAGGACATGCCAAATTTTTTTTTATTTATTTCTACGGTACTAAATACTAAAATCGCTATTCTATAGTATGATTTGAATACATGAGCACCGTGTTTGCGTGTGCAACAAGCGAGACCAAAGTCAATTGATCTTTGTCGGTTTCATGTGTTTTTGCTGCTTGGCTGCTCCGAGAAAAAGTGGTTATTTATTGCTAGTAAACAGAACGGGTAACGAACGCGATTCGGGGTAGCGAACACTATTCGCAGTCACGCATAACGCGTTCAAAATCACTACATGCGATTTGGAAGCAGACTGCCCTGTGTTGATTATTAAGAAATATATGAGCGCCGGTCATTCAGAAAGCAAACTACTGAACGTAAACTTGCCTAGCAATTCACAATTAGCCATAAAATGTCAGGGTTGAATGCGACGTCCTGTAAAAAAGACAAAACGAACAACTTGTATTATTGAACATAATGTGGAATATATAGATAACAAAGTTGAAGTAAACGACACAGAGTGAATAGAAGGAACTAATATTTAGATTCTAAATCATGCTGCCATGTTTAAATATATACAGAAAACATTGAGCGATTGTAACCGTGTGTTACCAGGTCCCCAAGGCGAAGAAAAGAATAGTAATAACACTGATCTACTGAAAATGTCGCACAAGGCGACAAAAGACGGTTGGTCGGAGTCTGGCTAAATCACACATGGACACATTCATCCGACATCCAACCAACATGAACTAGTGTATGAAGAGCTAGGCATACCTGGCTGTGGGCATGTTCTCCACTAGCAGTTTCTAGGGCAGATAGAGAAGAAGAAGAAGGAGAAGAAGAAGAAGAAGAAGAAGAAGAAGAAGAAGAAGAAGAAGAAGAAGAAGAAGAGAAGAAGAAGAAGAAGAAGAAGAAGAAGAAGAAGGAGGAGGAGGAGAAGAAGAAGAAGAAGAAGAAGAAGAAGAAGAAGAAGAAGAAGAAGAAATAAAGAAGAAGAAGAAGAAGAAGAAGAAGAAGAAGAAGAAGAAGAAGAAGAAGAAGAAGAAGAAGAAGAAGAAGAAGAAATAAAGAAAAAGAAGAAGAAGAAGAAGAAGAAGAAGAAGAAGAAGAAGAAAAGCTATTAAAGCAGAGAATTCGCATTTGACGGCTTGGGTATTTCGTTATCTATTGTTCCTTGTTTTTATGCTTCAAATAATTTTAATTTTCGCTCGCTCAATTTTAACTCAAGCTTACGCGATTCAAGCTACGACTAATAGCACTAGACTGAATTTTGCCTGCGGATTAGCTTTCCCTATTAGTGTCCCTCGTCATCTGGCGATACCACTCCGACTTCAGAGGTACTTGTAATTTACGGCTCCATATCAAAGACGAAAAGTTAACATTTTAGTCCAACTGACCCATGTAGGGGTTGAACCCCCAATCTTAACACCAGCACATCGGATGTTTAAGAACGAGAATTCTAATCTATTCGGCCATACTCTCTCTTCTTCAGCGTTCCGAGCCATTGAGATTCTTTGCTGCAGATACAATCCGTCTCCATTCGTCTCTCTGGTTGACCTTCTCTTGCCAGTCGTTGATTCCAAGTGCTTGTGGGTCTGTATATATATTATCTCTCCACCGTCTTCTTGGTCTACCTCGAGGTCTACGGTCATTTATTTCCTGAGTGTAAGCGAGTTTTGTTTCCCTATTATCTTCCATTCTTTCTATATGCCCCAGCCATTGTAGTCTATTAACCTTCATGATACCAGTGATTAGCGGGGACTTAAACAGATCATAAATGTCTTTGTTACTTCTTCTTTTCCACTCTCCACTTTGTGTATCCCTAATGGGTCCAAAGATGCGTCTTAAAACTTTGTTCTCAAAGGTTTGTAGCAAGGCTTCGTCTCCTTTCGTTGTACTCCAGGTTTCAGAGCCATACAGCACAACTGGTCTGATCAGTGTTTTGTATATTGTATACTGGCCTCCAAAAATAGTTAGATAGCTGAAAATGCCCTTCACAATGTTCATCTATGTTATTTCTGTTGTAGCCGACAAGTCCAAGTACAACTACAACGACGTCCTGTACAAGTCCATCTTATTTTTCGAGGCCCAGCGCTCTGGCAAGCTACCTGCTAATAATCGTATCCCGTGGAGAGGAGATTCAGCTCTCAATGACAAGGGGGACAAAGGAGAGGATTTAACGGGAGGATGGTACGATGGTGAGAAATTATTGCCTTATTGTTAGGAAAATGTTAAAACTGCGATTAATTACTGGGTCACCAGTCATGCAGACATACATATACAGATGAATACAATATAAAATAACACAAAGTAATGCATTACTTTGTGTTATTTTATATTGTCTACATTTTCACAGTTTTACCGCAGTTCTACCAATTTTATTTATATACAGATGAAGAAAGACCCCTTTCCAGGCGATTTGGACATCTGGCAATAGACTCACATTTTCATGAGCCAATCGGCACTCAATGGGCACACAGTATGGCACCAGCCGTCTTTACTTCATGTGACATTTCCTGGTACACATAATAGAGTCTATCGACCACACTGGGTTGATATGTAAATTATATTCCTCAATATATAATTTTAAAGAAAATTACAATTAAAAAAAACATATCAGAAAGCAGGAACTTGCTAGGGGTTTGTGATGTGTTAGGATCAACACATTTTGTATACCAGAATACACGGAGAAATAGATGGCCGGTCTCCCCCTCGCTTAGCGGACGACGAACGCAGGCCTCGCACTCTCGTCCAACTGCACTCATGACATTATTTGTATAACACCCATAGCGATTACACTGACGCACCAGCTAAACTTTAAATATCTGTCAGCTTTTCTGCTGTATTGTATTTCTGCCTTGTCATGGCATGTCTGTGCCGCTTTTGATATTTCTTAACAATGTAACGTCTTTGTACACCCCCCCCCCCCGTCCTTTCTCTCTCTCTCTCTCTCTCTCTCTCTCTCTCTCTCTCTCTCTCTCTCTCTCTCTCTCTCTCTCTCTCTCTCTCATTAACTCACTTCGGAGTCAAGGTAGCGTACTGGCTAGACTCAATTAGTTTGATTTTCATGGGGGAAAACTTAGATGTTTAAATATTGACCTGGGCAGGACGCAGTTAGTTAGTTAGTTAGTTAGTCGACAGATCATCCTCGTTGCACATCGAACCATTCAGTCCATAAGTGCTCGGATCCCCTCCTCAGCAAATCCCGCAGCGTGTAGCGGCTAACGACGCCAGTTCTGTGTTGGTTTATCAATCTTCTTTGGCTTCCTGCGTAGTGTTCTTGTTTGGCCACCCCTCTTTTAATTTGCTGCTCCCGCAGTCTGGCCATTGTTGTAGATTCACAGTCATCACTTGGTTCTTGCAAAAGTCTCACTTCTCGTAGAGCATTCAGAATGTCAGCCTGGTCCATGGCGCGTCCGCCCTCCACAGTAGCCTCACCTGCGAGCTTGTCAGCCCGCTCATTTCCTTGTACTCCCGCATGACCTGGCACGAAGATGAAACTAATCTTTGCCAGCCGAGACCGCTTCAGAGGCAGCAACCACTCTCTTCGGATCGACCCCTCCTCTATCCTCTTGATCATGTTCATTGAGTCGCTAAGGAAACAAGCCCTAGTGAATGTCTGTGTCTCGAGCCATGTTATTGCTTTACTTACTGCCATGACTTCCATGGTCAGGCTACTTGTGGTTTCAGTGAAAGCACCAGAGTCCTCCTTCACAATTCTCCCTCCGGCCCGAGCTGTAAAGGCCCATGAGCTTCTCACATGTCGGACGACCGACCCATCTGTGTAGATGACCGCGTCACCGTCTAGCGAATTCTCGAAAATCAACGCTTGTACTTCAGCCTCAACAGCAGCCGGATTTTCTTGTCTGCATTTTCTATCTAGTTGGATGCAAACTGAAAAGGATGTGCAGAAGTCTGTTGGCACTTGCACCCACTCCTCGCCAGGTTCTAAGTCCTCAAGTGAACACACCTGTTGAAGAATGTCTTCGGCTTGACCCATCCACGACCGTCCTCTTTTTAACCTGCTGCCCTTCACCTTCCTAATTTCGCTATGCAGTGGATGTTGTGTGTTTGCGTTAATTTTGAGGTAGGCGCGTGCCCTGCAAACTTGTATTCTCTCTTCAATGGTTGGAAAATCAAGAAGGTAGCGCATCGCCCTGCATGCTGTATCTCTTGTACATCCAAGAATAATGCGCATTGCTTCATTCTGTATCCTTTCCATCCTTTCTATCTGCGTATGGCTGAGAGTCAGGAAGGACGCAGTCACAAGGACGCAGTCACAAGGACGCAGTTTATCATGGGCACCGTGAAATGTCTTAGTAAAGGCAGTTGGCATGACACTGGTCATATCACCCACGGAGGAAAGATTGGTTTGAAAAAATATGAGTCTAGCACAATATTCCCAAGTCGCCTTAAGGCGTGAACTAGGGTCTTTACTTTTATTTTTATCGTCATATGGGGGCCAATTCAAACTCTGTGAAATACCACAATTTGACAATATGTGGTTGGTTTTCTAGCTGGAGATCACGTGAAATTCAACTTCCCCATGGCTTACAGCACCACAGCTTTGGCCTGGGGGTACTTACAGTTTGCTGACGCTTACAAGGCCGCCGGACAAACCAGCTACTTCTTGGACAGCATCAAGTGGTCTCTGGACTATCTTTTGAAATGCCACACTGGCCCCGAGGAGCTCTATGTGCAGGTAACACTCTTTTATAAATACTTGTGTGTGTGTGTGTGTGTGTGTGTGTGTGTGTGGGTGGGTGGGTGGGTGGGTGTGAGTGTGGTTGTTGCGTATGCTCGCTTTGAACTCAAATGTAGTCGATGCATATGCTACTACTTCTACTACTGTGAACTGATTTGTGCGTGTGAATTAGCTTTCCCTATTACCTACCACTACCAGTGTCCTTAGCCATCAAGCAAACCCACTCCCACTACAAAAGTATTTGTAATTTACGATCACAAGTCTAGGACGAGAAGTCACAATTTTTGTGCAACTGACTTATGTAGGGGTTGAACCTGCTACCTCGGCAACAACACACCAGATGTTTAACAACGAGCGTTCTTATCCATTCGTCCATGCCGATCCCCCAGTGTGAATGTTAATGCCAGGATTGTTGATTATCATCAACTACATCATCATGTAACAAGTCTCTCGCAGAACTCGGCCCTCATCACAACCAGCGGACAAGACTCTAGCTCCTATTCCTGTTCTCTAGTCTTATGCATTCTTACGCCCAGGGTGTCTTTAATGTTCTGTGTCCACCTCCGTATTAGTGCGCCCCCCCCCCCCGCCTCTTCTTATAGGAACCACGCCTTCCATGTCTGTTCTTTCTAAGCCGCTGTGATGTATAGTAGTAGTAGTAGTAGTAGTAGTAGTAGTAGTAGTAGTAGTAGTAGTAGTAGTAGTAGCAGGTCCCTTTCTGTCCAGTAGGACTCTAGAGTTGTGCCGCAGGGGATGCAACAGCGCCGCTGGTGACTGTATAATCCAATGCGAGAGTGACAATCTCTGTCACAGTTTTCGCATCTGTAAGACGAGGCAGCCGGTCTCTCTGGCTGTGGGGTTACAACACTTTCTCTCTGTAATCCCGTTTATCACGCAGAGTCTCGTAGCGGAGCGAGAGCTGAGGCGGTTCGACCCCCGCTCGTGACTTGCGGGATACTGAGCCGGCCGCTCAGAAAGCAATGGCAAACTACTGAGCGTAATCTTGCCAAGAGATCAACATACACCTGAAAGATGCTGTTGTTGACAGCTAAGTCCTGTAAAGGATATGCTTAAAAAAAAAAAAAAAAAAAGACGAGGCAGGTCCAGCATTAAGTGACTGCATTTTACGCCTGTGCCTCCTATCCTCAGCTTGTTGGATCAGATCGCTCTCAAAGAGTACCAGTCCGTTTCTTTCATCTCTTCTCCTGGAACATCTGTCTGTTGCAACTCTTTCCCACGTGTCTGGATGTATAATATAACTAAAATATTTCAGTTTCGGAGACATGATGCTGTTTACAATCCCGTGTTCTTCAATGTACGATCTTACAAACGGGCTGTTGACTACAGTCATTTATGTGATTATGTTATTCAGATGTGTAAACTTATGACAAATTAAGATATTAGTTCCTCGGTTGTGAATGCTCTGAAAGACTGGGAGTTAGAGCATTTTTTAGGTCAATGTGTTCAGGTAATGGTAAAACGCTGCGAGAAAAGCACGAAATGATGTTTACGGTCACCAGAAGCACCCCCGCTCCTCCCCATCCCCCCGCGCCGAATGTTTCGTCGCCTTTACATTCTTGATACTCTCAGGGGGCGGGCCCGTCCGGGTTATGACTCCCGGGCGCTTTTCTCCTGTCGTAAGTATTCACCTTATAGAGACGTTCCTTATCGTGCTTATCCCATATCAACAACAACAACAACAACAACAACAACAACAACAACAAAACTTTATTTTGAAAGGGTTAAGAATTTGGCACGCAGACCCGTCTAACATTCTGCCCTTTTATCACTCTCTTTCATACATTATACCATTCACACATCACTCAAGGCTAACTGAAAACATCGACATCACTAAGTGTGTTTGCCCAGAAGCCTTTGGACCTACCTTTGGAGAGCGAACATTGGGCACCCGGTGCATCTACTACCACCGCTAACACGGCAACGTAACTGAAAGTGGGAAAGGCAGCTTCTTTCCCCGGCAGCTGATCCCAGCCTTCCACTCGGCCCCGGTGGCTAGATGTGACCCAGTCAGTTGACGTCGTTAATATCATATTGCCTTCTTCTTACCCTGTTCAAATGTTACGGATCCGCTCTCCTGCAGGCGCACTATTTTATATTCACAAATTATTAAATACGATAAGTCAAGCAGCAAGAATATACAAATGCAAAGTAGGAAAATAGCGCGTTTACTGATGCTGTCAAAAACTGTCATTTTGTGTTTTTGACATCAGTAAACGCGCTATTTTCATAATTTTAGTTAGTAAAGTAAAATGACAGATGTTTCAGTAATTAATACAAAGCTGACGAATTGATCGACTCATATCATACATTTATCATCATCATCATCATCATCATCATCATCATCATCATCATCATCATCATCATCATCATCATCATCATCATCATCATCATCATCATCATCATCATCATGATCATGATCATCATCACCTAAACATAACCTGGTACCCTGTTAAGGCTGGGTCGACCTGAGAGCGAGGTTAAAAAATACAATTCGCCTAGATTTGAATCCGAACACAAATCAAAATCAAATCAAATCAACTTTATTAGGGTCACAAATTGGGCGCGCAGGCCCGTCTTACATTCGGCCCTTCCAATCACTCGTCTTTCGTTCATCAAGAGCATTATACATTTACATAGGAAGAAAAATAAACATTGTGAAATGAATGTTGTAAACATAAACAAGGCTAAACATGGAGAAAAATGTGTACATAAAAAGTATGTGACGTAAAAGTAGTGATGCCAGCGCGTCCCACACACACACACACACACACACACACACACACACACACACACACACACACACACCACACACTCTCTCTCTCTCTCTTTCATTCACTCTCACTCTCACTCATTCACTCACACACACACACTCTCACTCATTCACTCTCCCGCTCACTCATTCACTCTCCCGTTCACTCATTCACTCTCCCGCTCACTCATTCACTCTCCCGCTCACTCATTCACTCTCCCGCTCACTCATTCACTCTCACGCTCACTCATTCTGTCTCTCCCGCTCACTCATTCACTCTCCCGCTCACTCATTCACTCTCCCGCTCACTCATTCACTCTCCCGTTCAATCATTCACTCTCCCGCTCACTCATTCACTCTCACTCATTCACTCTCACGCTCACTCATTCACTGTCCCGCTCACTCATTCACTCTGCCGCTCACTCATTCACTCTCACGCTCACTCATTCACTCTCACGCTCAATCATTCACTCTCCCGCTCACTGATTCACTCTCACGCTCACTCATTCACTCTCACGCTCACTCATTCCTTCTCACGCTCACTCATTCACTCTCACTCATTCACTCTCACGCTCACTCAATCACTCTCACGCTCACTCATTCACTCTCACGCTCACTCATTCACTCTCACGCTCACTCATTCACTCTCCCGCTCAATCATTCACTCTCCCGCTCACTCATTCACTCTCACTAATTCACTCTCCCGCTCACCCATTCACTCTTCCGCTCACTCATTCACTCTCCCGCTCACTCATTCACTCTCCCGCTCACTCATTCACTCTCACGCTCACTCATTCACTCTCACGCTCACTCATTCACTCTCACTCATTCACTCACACTCATTCACTCCCACACACAGACACTCTCACTCATTCACTCTCCAGCTCACTCATTCGCTCTCACGCTCACTCATTCACTCTCCCGCTCACTCATTCACCCTCACGCTCACTCATTCACTCTCACGCTCACTCATTCACTCTCCCGCTCATTCATTCACTCTCACTCATTCACTCTCCCGCTCACTCATTCACTCTCACGCTCAATCATTCACTCTCCCGCTCACTCATTCACTCTCACGCTCACTCATTCACTCTCACTCATTCACTCTCACGCTCACTCATTCACTCTCACGCTCACTCATTCTGTCTCTCATTCACACTCACTCACTCTCTCACTCAAACTACAGTAATGAACATAAGTTTAGATTATACATGATAAAATCAAATGGTATTTAACTGATAATATGACAGATGAGAATACACAAACATATGGATTCGCGTGTTACATAACATGCGTGTTACATGACATGCATCTGCTCAGCTCTCTCTCTCTCTCTCTCTCTCTCTCTCTCTCTCTCTCTCTCACTCTCTCTCTGTATTCTTTCATATACACACACTCACACGCATGCGTACGCTCACACACACACACACTCTCTCTCTTTCTCTCTCATTCACTCTCACTCTCACTAATTCACTCTCCCGCTCACTCATTCACTCTCACGCTCACTCATTCACTCTCCCGCTCACTCATTCACTCTCACTCATTCACTCTCACGCTCACTCATTCACTCACCCGCTCACTCATTCATTCTCCCGCTCACTCATTTTCTCTCCCGCTCACTCATTCACTCTCCCGCTCACTCATTCACTCTCACGCTCACTCATTCTGTCTCTCCCGCTCACTCATTCACTCTCCCGCTCACTCATGACTATCGAGTAAGCAGGCAAGCGCCTGGCTGTTATGATTGCTCCGATCCCCTGAGTATGCTATCGCCACATTCGTATGGATAAGTCAACGCTCCAAGACTGATGTGATCAACATAATACAAGGTGTACTTTTAATGACTGTGCTGTGTTTGACAATATTGCCGGTCCAGGTTTTATATTTACCTATTATGTTGCATGGACTTTACAGAGGGTGAATACAAAACTTGGACCGGCAATATTTTAAACACTGCACAGTCATTAAAAATACACCCTATACTTCTCAGAACATTTATTGGTACCCATGTTAGGCTGGTTCCACTTGAAAGTCCAGTACAATTACACAAATCCCCATCGGGATTAGGATTCTTAGTTAGTTAGTTAGTTAGTCGACAGATCATCCTCATTGCACATCGAACCATTCAGTCCATAAGTGCTCGGATCCCCTCCTCAGCAAATCCCGCAACGTGTAGCGGCTAACGACGCCAGTTCTGTGTTGGTTTATCAATCTTCTTTGGCTTCCTGCGTAGTGTTCTTGTTTGGCCACCCCTCTTTTAATTTGCTGCTCTCGCAGTCTGGCCATTGTTGTAGATTCACAGTCATCACTTGATTCTCGCAAAAGTCTTACTTCTCGTAGAGCATTCAGAATGTCGGCCTGGTCCATGGCGCGTCCGCCCTCCACAGTAGCCTCACCTGCGAGCTTGTCAGCCCGCTCATTTCCTTGTACTCCCGCATGCCCTGGCACGAAGATGAAACTAATCTTTGCCAGTCGAGACCGCTCCAGAGGCAGCAACCATTCTCTTCGGATCGACCCCTCCTCTATCCTCTTGATCATGTTCATTGAGTCGCTAAGGAAACAAGCCCTAGTGAATGTCTGTGTCTCGAGCCATGTTATTGCTTTACTTACTGCCATGACTTCCATGGTCAGGCTACTTGTGGTTTCAGTGAAAGCACCAGAGTCCTCCTTCACAATTCTCCCTCCGGCCCGAGCTGTAAAGGCCCATGAGCTTCTCACATGTCGGACGACTGACCCATCTGTGTAGATGACCGCGTCACCGTCTAGCGAATTCTCGAAAATCAACGCTTGTACTTCAGCCTCAACAGCAGCCGGATTTTCTTGTCTGCATTTTCTATCTAGTTGGATGCAAACTGAAAAGGATGTGCAGAAGTCTGTTGGCACTTGCACCCACTCCTCGCCAGGTTCTAAGTCCTCAAGTGAACACACCTGTTGAAGAATGTCTTCGGCTTGACCCATCCACGACCGTCCTCTTTTTAACCTCCTGCCCTTCACCTTCCTAATTTCACTATGCAGTGGATGTTGTGTGTTTGCGTTAATTCTGAGGTAGGCGCGTGCCCTGCAACCTTGTATTCTCTCTTCAATGGTTGGAAAATCAAGAAGGTAGCGCATCGCCCTGCATGCTGTATCTCTTGTACATCCAAGAATAATGCGCATAGCTTCATTCTGTATCCTTTCCATCCTTTCTATCTGCATATGGCTGAGAGTCAGGATTGCCATTGCATACTCCAAAACAGACATGACCAGCCCCTCGTACAGAAGACATAGATGGCGCTGATCACAGTTTGCTGCCGCCATCACCCGCATCGCTGCCAAACCCCGCTTGGCCTTTGTTATCACCTGGTCTATGTGCACATTATAAGCAAGGCTTCGATCAAACCGTATCCCCAGGTAATTCATTGCCTGCGTTCTTTCCACCGTCTCTGAACCCAGCATTACAGTTGGTGTTGGAGTGTTGACAATATGATTATTCAACGAGAACCAAGTCACTGTTGCCTTTGTTGGGTTGACCATTGCCCCAGCTTCATCACACCAAGTACTTATGCGATTGAGTTCGGTTTGTAGTTCCACAGCAACCTCCTCTCTATCCTTACCCTGACGATACACTAAAACATCATCGGCATATGACAATGTCCTGCCAGGTCCAGTGATCTGCTCACTGGTGATTCTCACTGTGTAGGCGTTGAACAGTACCGGAGATAATGGTGATCCCTGTTGTAGGCCAGGATATATTGTTGTTGGTTCCGAAGTCCAACTGCCACATCTAAAAACTACTTTCCGTTGGAAGAGGGCTGCAGCGATCCAACTAAGGAGGAATGGACTTACGTTTAGTTCGAGAAGCTGAAACATTAAAAAATCCAGTGGTACTCTGTTGTATGCGTCCTCAAGATCAATCGCTGCAGCAACGGTTTCAGTGCCTGAGTGGAAACCTTCATAGACATCCTGGGCAAAGACTGCTGCATTGGTCCAGATTTCTCTTTTTGGACGGTACCCACCCAGGGTGGGTGGGAAAACACCTTGCCTCTCTAGTTGGCTTGATATTTTCCTGGCAATTACCTTCTCCAGCAGCTTGCCTATTGTATTCTGCATGGTTATAATTCGATATCCCTGAATTTTTTTGTGGTCTTTGTCAGGCTTCGGCAAGGGAATCAGATAGCTGTGTAACCATTCCTCCTTGATGCTAGCACTCCCTATACTGTTGTTGTACATGTCTGTTAGTTTCTCTAGCTCATTGTCGGTACACCTAGTTATGTCGTCGTATCTTATGCCATCAGGACCTGGAGCACTGTTTTGTGATCGTCGAAGCACAGCCTTGATTTCTTTCACTGTCACTGTGTCTTCATCCGAAGTGTTCTGGGCCTTGCATCTGTCTGAGGTGACCTCCTTGGCCAGATTTCGGCCTTCCATGTCTGTCTGGTTGCTCTGCTCAAGGTAGCGTTCAAAGAGGGCTTTGCCCTTGTCCTCGTCAGTCCTCTGCCAGATGAGGTCAGCACCTTGGAAGTCAGAAATGCTCTTATTCTTGACTACACCACTCATGCTTTTATGTAGTCGCCAGAACAATTTCAGTGACTTGTCTGTGCTTACTCTTTGACACACCTCTGCCCATTTTTCGCTTTTAACAACCTTGACCTGTTTTTGGAAGTAGCTTACTTTTGTGTGCATCTCTCTTTCTAAGTGCAAGCAGGGACTAGGATGACCAGCTCTGTTCTTCTTGGCATTTTGCCATCTCCTTACAGCACTACGCTTATCCACCCAAGCCTTCTCCACCTCGAAACTCCACCACGGTGGCTGCTTCCAGCTTTTTTTCCTGCCCTGAAACGTTCTGCGCTTGTCACGTCTTATTTTACTCACCACATCTTGCCCTGTACTGTCATACTGGAACGTCTTTACCTTTAGCTTGTGCTGCCTGGTTCTGTCTTTCTCCACCAGTATGCTGCAAGGGTGGTGGTCGCTGCCATGGTGTCCTAGGACACCCCATCTACACACTGTAGTGAGTGAAGGTGAAACTAGCGCCAGATCAATAGCACTGTCCTCATCGCCCGGACGGCTTGCTGTCCTGGTAACACAGCCACTGTTGATACAAACCAGGTCGATGGTTTCCAGTGCAGTCTCGAGCTCCTCCCCCTGTGTATTGGAGGAAGTGTTTCCCCATGATCTGCCTTTAGCGTTGAAGTCACCACAGAAAATAACATTTCTCTCGTGGCCTAATATGCCACTTAAGCACTGTAGGATTCTACCTAACGTCAGGCAGGAGTGACAGCCACTGCGCTACTTCTGGTCCATACGTATGTGCAAGCGGACCATTACATCCATGTTGTACATGATATATGTTTATCTATGCAGGTGGGAGATGCAGGACAGGACCACGGTTACTGGGGAGCCCCGGAGAAGATGACTATGGCTCGCCCTGCTTACAAAATAACAGCTGCTAAACCAGGCTGCGACATTGCCATGGAATTTGCCGCCGCCTTTGCTGCAGGTCACTTGGTTTTCAAAGATTCAGGTATGGATATGGTTTCTATTGCAATCCTACGGCTTTATATTGCACGGTTCATGCTTATGTTTTTGCTGGTTTGTGTGCAGTCATATATGTCTGCAGTAGTTAATATTTGCCAGTCCAGCAATTACTGCATTTATTCTTTAAATTTCAGAAGGGGCGACAAAAACAACAATAAACAAAGTATGAAGGCATTACTTTAAAAGAAGCAACGTTTGTAAGTTTTAAAAAAGCTGATCTATAAAAATCGGCTACCACCATATACCTGGTACGCACCAAGACGTGTAAAAGATTCAATAGAAGAAGAGGAAGAAGTCGAAGAAAAGAAGAAGAAGAAGAAGAAGAAGAAGAAGAAGAAGAAGAAGAAGAAGAAGAAGAAGAAGAAGAAGAAATCGAGATACATAATCTCTCCAAACCTCCCTGATTTCTTTCTTCTTAATTTTTTGTTTGGCGGTATATGCAACACACTGATCAGACCAGTTGTGCTGTATGGCTCTGAAACCTGGAGTACAACTAAAGGAGACGAAGCCTTGTTACATACCTTTGAAAACAAAATCTTAAGACGCATCTTTGGGCCCATTAGGGATACACAAAGTGGAGAGTTGAAAAGAAGAAGCAACAAAGACATTTATGATCTGTTTAAGTCCCCGCTAATCACTGGTATCATGAAGGCTAATAGACTACATGGCTGGGGCATATAGACAGAATGGAAGATAATAGGGAAACAAAACTCGCCTACACTCAAGAAATAAATGACCGTAGACCCCGAGGTAGACCAAGAAGTCGGTGGAGAGATAATATACATACAGATCTACAAGCACTTGGAATCAACGACTGGCAAGAGAAAGTCCACCAGAGAGACGAATGGAGACGGCTTGCATCTGCAGCAAAGAACCTCAATGGCTCGGAATGCTGAATAAGAAGAAGAAGGTATATGCCAAGTGTATCAACACCCCCTCCCCCACTTTACATGAAATACGAAATGCAGTTCTACTTAAACATTTCTCAACTTCAGTTTTCGTTTGACAATTCACATTATTGTTTTTAATTCAGACTCAGCCTACGCTGCTACACTTCTGGAACACGCCAAACAGCTTTGGGAGTTTGGAAACCAATACCATGGGAAATACAGTGATTCTGTGTCTGCAGCCGCTGGGTATTACAAGTAAGGATTTCGGAAATACTGAGTACTTTACATGATAACCACTTTACCGTAAATAATCTATTTACTCTTACAGGGTTTGAGACAAATATATAACATGTAAGCAACCACAAAGCATTCTTTGTTTAAAAATTCTTGTACAATTTATCTGCCAATGGTGCATAGGACCCCAACTAACTCACTCCAAGCCCTTATATTCTTAACTGTCCCATGCTGCTCTATTGGGGGAACATTGGCCACCGGTAAGAAAGAAACCCTTCAACGCTGGGCAGTGCATTTTAGCAATATATTCAACGCACCCTCCTCCATCGATGATGAAACTATCAACTGCCTTCCTCAAGTCCCCTCTAACGATACTCTTGCTGACCTGCCAACCATGGTGGAAGTAAACAACTATCCAGTAACTGTCCAGCGAGAAGGCGCCTAGTCCTGACTCCATCCCGGCAGAGATATACAAGGCAGGTGGACCGGTTCTAATAGAGCAGCATCACCAAGTCTTTACAAACATATGGGTGAATGAGACGAGTCAATAGTCCGCATTTACAAACGTAAAGGAAACCGTCAATCCTATGACAACCACCGAGGCATCTCCTTGCTCTCAAGTTCAGGGAAGATACTCGCCTGAATTCTTCTAAATCGCCTAACAGCCGATATCGACCAAGGTCTTCTTCCCGAGAGTCAATGTGGCTTCAGAAGAAAAAATGATCTCTTATTAAATAAACAACCGCAGACTTTCATTCACAGCTCAGAACAACTGATTCCTTCAAGTGTTGCATGACCTCTTGTTAAATAAACAACCACTATCTTTCATTCACAGCTCAAACAACTTCACCGATGAACTAAGCTGGGGCTCCCTGTGGTTGCACAAAGTTACCAAAGAAAGCAAATATCTGGCTCTGGCGGAGAGGTGGTTCGACCCAGATCCCGCATGGGGTCAATCCTGGGATGAAAAGACTATTGGTAATCAGGTAAGTGCTCGAATACATCTACAATACATATTCATCATCATCATTACGTGGCGAGTACAATGCAGAACGTTGTTCTCATCAAAATCCGAAAACCCTCAGAAACCTTTTGCCAGTTTTCCCGCCCCATGCAAACTTATGCTCAAGATGTCTGCAATGTCTCGTGCCCATTTTCGTGCTGCTCATATTCTGTCTATTCATGAACGGACTTAGAATGGGATTTGAAGGAAAAGAAACTATACGTTTTAAGATACGTGTCTGGCGATTTCAACTCTTCGAGCCTGCAGAATGTAAAGAAAACTTCACTCGATAAACCCACACATTTATAATGCGAATATTTATATAATATAATCATAATATAATAGATGTATATGATAATTCTGCCATTAGAAATTACTGGTTACAGGCTGAAAGAGCAAACGGCTAACAACAACAACAACAACAACAACAACAACAACAACAACAACAACAACAACAACAACAACAACAACAACAACAACAACAACAACAACAACAACAACAACAACAACAACAACAACAACAACAACAACAACAACAACAACAACAACAACAACAACATCAACAACAACAAGAATAACAATATCAACAACAAGAATAACAATATCAACAACAACGGCAACCAATCAGTTATATGTCTTTTCTAGTATGAATTTAATCTTTAAATATGTCAGTGTCTGTTGTCGTCTTCACTGTCTGTAGTCATTGTATCATTTCATGTCTCTCTGTAGAATGCAACAACCGGCAATGGGTGCCATATTACTTAGACCATACTCTGTGAAATGTAGTATGAAACAAATGATCAATCAATCAATCAAGTGCTGTCTCCACAACGAGTTTTCGCTGAAATGGATCTCAAACACATTCTGTCTGTCTCTTTCTCTCGCTCTCTCCCTCCCTCGCTCTCTCCCTCCCTCTCTCTTGTTGTACAGTCTGACAGTCTGACAAATTGTTGTTCGGGCATCTCCTGGTATTATAATCTCACCTACCTCTTCTTGCTCGTACCACTTCGACTGTTTCCCATAGAATGACTTTAAAATATATAGTCATGTTTGTTCATTATACCATAATATTTGACATATACCCGTGTGTTGCCGGTTCAGCGGCGAAGGAGCAACGAATGCAATTTTTATTCCCGCATGCCGCATTCGAAATACAGCTGCGAAGATTTGGAAGCAGGTCGTCTTGCGTTGGGTTCCATACAGTGGTATGAGTACCGGTCGTTCAGAAAGCAATGGCAAACTACTGAACGAACTTGCCCAGGAATCACAAACAGCCAAAATATGTTGGGTTGACGGCTACGTCCTGTAAAGGATAAACAACTAACAACCCATGTGTTACCGAGACCTATCAGGGAAGCAATAAATCGAAAGAACGTAACCCACATTGCATATGGTAAGATGCGATTATTTAGGGTGGGGCGAGACTGGTTCGCTCATCCCTAGAAAACTGTAGCTGAAAAAATCAACCACATCCCAGTAAATCAAGAGCCGGTGAATTGACGCTGTCACTGGAAAGGAATTTTGAGAAAGCCGGTTAATAGCTTGACTTAAAAGTTCTGACACTTTAGCCCAGTAGGTAAAAGGATTAAACGGATACATAATAATTCGCAGAGAAGAGAATTAGAGACAGAGATGAGTAGTAATGGGATTTAAATGGAAGGGGCTATAGGAGACAGTAAAGAATAGGACGCCTTGGCGTGAGTCGGTTGGGGACCTATCCACCTGCAGAAGATGAAGATTTATTTATTTTGTTTTTTGCGTTCGCTCGCTTTGAACTCAAACATAGTCCATACACACTCAGTGTTGCCATTTTAGTACTTTTCGCGCTAAATTTAGTGCTTTTTCAAGTCAGTTAGTGCGAAAATTTTCCGTTTAGCGCGGCCGCGTAAATTTAGTGCTTCACAAAATTTTTTGGTGCTTTTTGGTGCTTTTTGGGGTGGGTAAAAATTACTTTAAAAATCATTTTGGGAACACTAAAAAGCCGAATTTGAACTGAAGCGAGGGAGTAAAACAGTCTTAGTACGTTACCGCGCAATATTCAACTAATTTAACTCCCTTTAATACGATTTAGTTGAAGTGAGTGACTGCAACGCGCAGGCAATATGCAATGCGTTAAAAGATTATTTAAACAAGAATGGACTTGAGTTGCAAAGACTAGTTGCACTCGGCACTGACAATGCATCTGTCATGACAGGTGTAAACAATGGAGTATATACAAAATTAAAATCCGAAGTTTCTCATCTGGTACTAGTTAGGTGTGTATGTCATTCCCTTCAGCTGGCATTGTCACAGGCTGCAGCTGCTTGTCTGCCCAGGAACATAGAGTTTATGATTAAAGAAACATATGACTGGTTCTCTCACTCAAGTCTTCATCAAGCAGAGTACAGGGAGCTTTTTTGCTTCAATAAATGATGGACAATATCCGCTGAAGGTTGTTCAATTAAGCCAGACACGATGGATCTCCATTCAGTCTGCCATTGTCAGAATAATGCAACAGTGGGTCGAGCTCAGAACTCATTTTGATATAGTAAGAGTCAACGAGCGCTGTTATACAGCAGAACTTCTACATTCTATGTTTAGCGACATGAAAAACTATGTGTATCTCATATTTCTCAAGCATATTCTCGGAGAAGTTCAAAGTGTGAATAAGAAATTCGAAGCAGATATACAGGATCCAACAAAACTACTCAGCGATCTTGTCCAGCTCATTGATTCTATCAGTTCAAAGATTGCTATTCCTGGGGAAAAAATAACAGAAAGTGATGCTATTCAAGATTATTTAGATCCTAATCCCAATCTAGGTTATGAGTTTGAGAAAGAAATAGCAGACTACAAGTTTCCCGATGAGAAAGAAATTCGTGGAAGGTGCATCCAGTTTTTAATAGAGCTATTGACACAGCTGCGTTTACGTACACCCGATAACGTTCGAGTGTTGCAGTCCATGTCATGTCTTAGTGGAAGTGAATGTCTACAGCCAATGAAGCCCTGTATATTGGATCTTGCTAAAATGTTTGTAGAAGATGCAGCTACTCTCACCCGCATCGATTTCCAGTGGAGAAAACTTCATCATATGCAGTGGACACAGACCTCTGACACACTTGGACTGTGGGCAGAAATAGCCTCATACAGGGATGCCACCGGTGAAAATCCTTTCCAAGATCTTACAGATTTAGCTTTAACTGTGCTCATTTTACCTCATTCTAATGCGGACGTGGAGCGTATTTTCAGTCAGATGGGAGTTATAAAATCAAAATTGCGGAATAGACTTAGCATAAAGAGTTTGACAGCTGTTTTGACTATTAGATATGGAATGAAAAGATATGGCAAATGCTGTCATGATTATAAACTACCTAAGGATATTCTGCGAAAAATTGGATCACAGGAGGCATATACATGTTTCTTTCAATCATCCTCCTCATCCTCATCATCGCAGGAGCAAACACAGCAGGAAATAGCTACAGAAACTGAAGAGGAGTTGTGTGACTGGGATTTGGCAGATCTGGAATAAACTTCATTCTAATTTTCAGTGATAATAATAAATTATAATGTGCTCCTTTATAACATTTTGAATGAATACCACCAGTGCTTGTTTCAGTGATTTCCCAAAAAATAGTATTGCAACTTGGTGCTTTTTTGGCTCGAAAGTAGTTCTGATTGGGATTTGGCGGATCTGGAATAAACTTCATTGTAATATGAAGTGATAATAATAAATTATACTGTGCTACCTTGTTACATTTGTTCTAAAAAACAGTTGGTGCTTTTTATTTTGGTGCTTTCCAAAAAATTATAGTGCTTTTTAGTGCTTTTTTGGGTCGATTTTGGTGCTTTTTCATCAAAGGGAGATGGCAACACTGTACACACTACTTCTAGGACACTGGACTGAATTTTGCGTGTAGATTAGCTGTCCCTATTACTAGTCTCCCTCGCCAACAGGCGAACCAATTCCGACTTCAGAGGTCCTTGTAATTTACGTCTCCAAGTCAAAGACGAGAAGTCAACATTTTAGTTCAAGATTTGATTTGCCTCTTTTTTAAGTCTTCCATCACCTCTCTTTTCATTTTTAGATTCTCTAGGACTCTAGGAATTCGATATTTGTTTAATTTGGATAAACAAAATAATAAATAACATACATTCAAATCAATAAAATATCAATAGTACCAATATACTGACCTACTGAAAAAAAAATATATATGATGAACTGTCGCTGCAGATTCTCCTGTTCCAAGCTACAGGCGATGAAAAGTACAAGACTTCTATTGAGAACTCATTCAAGGGCTGGATGCCGGGGGGTAAAGTGCCATA
This sequence comes from Cepaea nemoralis, assembly GCA_014155875.1. Lineage (NCBI taxonomy): Eukaryota > Metazoa > Mollusca > Gastropoda > Stylommatophora > Helicidae > Cepaea > Cepaea nemoralis. The sequence goes on from JACEFZ010023928.1 coordinate 236,363, forward strand.
TACACCTAAAGGATTGGCCTTCAGGCTGCAGTGGGCATCTCTGAGATATGCATGTAAGTTGTGTGTATGAAAACCCTTTCCAAATTTTATTCCTGAATATTATGAAAGCATTGAGATTAAATACATACAGCCCATATTCTCTGGTCTTGATTATTGGGACCACTGCTGGTGTATGACATTTCACAGTACCTTAGTGCTGCTCATTGAAACACGGTTTTGATCAATGCAGCCACTAAAGCATGTTGGTAAGAAGTTAATTAGTCGCGGTTCCAACTTCACGGCAAAGGGTCACACCCATAATACCCAGTTCCTATGCCAGTGAATATCACAAAAAATGCCCCTCAATGTCCCATGTGAAGAGTGGAATAGACAGGTATAACGACAACCCAACAGCACGCACAGGCAAGTACATGCATAAGGCCGCTGCCAGAAAGTCAACACAACAGTTCGTCACGAAAATTACAGTTTATCGTCGATGGAAGCGGCAGTCACTAGAAATACAGCAGCTTCATACATATTACTGAATAATGCAAAGCTAGCTAGTTCTGCAATCGGCCGCCACAATTTTCTGAACATGCAGTTCAGAAAAGAAACAACCGCGGACAGATGGACAGAAGTGAAAGCGCTACACACGAAATCCACAGCTTACAGTGTCGCTCCAAGCACCCAACTCAGTAGGTGAGAAACGAAACCATAGTGAGAAGTAAAAGCATTGGATATAAACATAGTTAAGTAAAGGAAGAGGTTTCTGAGTGTACCATGTAGTGACATACAGAAAACATAATCTTGAACTTGGTAATAGGAGAACAGACTTCGTCGAAAAGAACATCGAGCTGTCCAGAGATAATCATCTCTGATTAACATTATACACACACACACACACACGCACACACGCACGCAAGCACGCACGCACGCACACACACACACACACACACAGGGAGTCTCTGTGGCGAAGTGGTCAAGCCGTTTGACTCGTGTTCCGAAGGTTATTGGTTCGAATCCTGGCCGCGCCCTTCGGTTTACGAGTTAAATGTTTCGGAGACTCCTGTGGGTCGTCGCTAAAAGCTACGGAGTTCGTGCTTTGTGTGACGCTTTCCGTGCTACGGAAAGAGACCGAGCCATATGGGATAAAACCCGGTGCAATGAAGTCGACCCTGTCGACTTTTAAGCGACTTTTAAAAAAAAATCTACACACTGAATTCAAAACATTCACTTCTAATTAATGTTGTCACCACACTGAAGTCGAACTAGTAAGCCATAATTAACGTTGTCGGTTACACTGAATTCGAACAATTCGTCTCAAATTAATGTTGCCGCCACACTGATTTCGATCCTGTCGTTTCTAATTAATTATAAGCACAAACGAAGCAGTGTTGTGAAAGAGTGTTCCAAATGGTATATAAAGAACCAGAGAAATCAATAATACAGTAGGAAGTAGAGAGTTCTAATGTAATAACAGCAACATTAATAACCATATAAAGGAAAGTAAACATCAATATGATCCATTGTTAAGAACCAAAACATGACACTTGTGAAACAGTTAAGTGGGAATTCGGCGGAAAACTTCAAAGCACTATTTGTAATCAAGGCATTGACAATATCAATTGCTATGGGTGACGTATATGATAAGATAGAATAAAACAAGGGTTAAGAAGCGATCATGGGGAAATATGGACTACGGGTAAGGAACGACAACTGAGATTTATTCGCCAATATGTGCCCAGTGAATCAACACGTCACAGGCTGTCGTATTTTTCCGAGGCCTAAACACACGAAACAGAGAATTAGAGAAAGAGATGAAATATATGGAGAGGGACATGAAGAGTTTAAAGTTAGTTACATATCCTTAACAGGACGTCACTGTCAACCCCATCATATTTTGGTTGCTTGTGATTTCTTGGCAACTTTACGTTCAGTAGTTCGACATTGCTTTCTGAACGACAGGCACTCATACCATTTTATGAAAATCAAATCAAGGCGGCCTGCCTTGCGTTGATGGCCGAAATGGCCGGCAGCAATGCATTGAACACGGTATGTGGGATTACGAATTGCATCCATAACCCTATGGCCATAGAGCCTGCATGAAGAGGGCTGCAGGAAATAACCAAGACAGGGCGGCTTGGTGTGAGTTGGCTGAGAGCCCACACATATTGAGCTAGCACCATATACAACCAGCAATATTTTCGAACACTGCACAGTCATTAAAAATACACACCGTACACAATACACCGGGGGAGGGGTGGGGAAGCACAAACAGTCCTTGACAACCGTTGTGTTTTCCATGTCAACCGCCGGTGTTCTTCATGCTCGTGTCTAATGATGCCTTCACAGCTAACATGGCCATGGCGGCGCTGATAGCTGCGGACTCGGGAATCATGAAGACTGAGCTAAGACACTGGGCGATGTGCCAGATGCACTATGCTCTAGGAGACACTGGTTTCAGCTACATCATTGGTTTTGGCAGCAAATATCCACACAGTCCTCACCACAGATCTAGGTATGATGTGTCACATTTTTGTTATCTAGTTATTGATGTAGATATTCTTAGATATTCTGTATGTAAGAATACATTGAGTACAGAAAAGGACAAATTCACCCACACGACAAAAGCTGCATATTGAAGAAGATTGGCTACTAAAGACAATAAAAAAAAAGAAAATTGAAATATTTTTGTTAATTTAAACGAAATGAAAGTTTGGAAAGAACAATAATGGAGGAGTATATGCCTGGGAAGAGAGGAAGAGGAAGGCCAAAGAGAAGATGGGTACAGAATATTGGCGCATTATCTCCAGACGGGTGTATCAGACGCAGGACATCTTGCTTATGATCGAGAAGTTTTCTAGGAGGTTGTTATGCGAACGAGGTTCTACAAAGGACATTCTACTGAATGAATGAATTTACTGATATATCTGGCGAATGTTAGGACGTTACGTTGACAGGGGCATGAACATGGCCAGACACATGTTCTATGTAAGCTCTTGTTATTGGCTACGGCAGGAGAAGGCTGGTCACCTATTCCTTCATGCACTAAGACCTAAACAAAGTGATGGTCCTAACACTTCATATACCTACAGAAAGTTCCGTCTACGGGACTAACAAATGTATGTATATGTTACATGTGTTAGCAGAGAACCTTAACCAGAGTGTTTTCAAGTATATCAGATCTAAATTTTAAACGAAATTGGTTCCAACCATCACATTCATCATCATCATCATCATAATCATCATCATCATCATAATCACCACCACCACCACCACCACACCACCACCACCACCACCACCACCACCACCACCACCACCACCACCACCACCACCACTATCATCACCATCATCATCATCATCATCATCAACACAACCACCACCACCACCACCACCACCACCACCACCATCATCATCATCATCATCATCATCATCATCATCATTACCATCCCCACCACCACCACCACCATCAACATCATCATCATCATCATCATCATCATCAACACAACCACCACCACCACCACCACCACCACCATCACCACCACCACCACCACCACCACCACCACCATCATCATCACCACCACCACCATCATCATCATCATCATCATCATCATCATCATCATCAATCATCAATCATCAATCATCATCAATCATCAACCATCAATCATCAACCATCACCAGTCTTGCTAAATGGCTCAGGTGTTCAAGTATCCCCACATATCTCAGCCTCAGGTGTTCTGGATCACTTATGTTGACGTTACTCCTCCATGTCATCACCTTTGGCCATCAAACATTTTCTCTCGGCATGCCCCTGTCTCTCCTACTGCTTATCTTTCCAGTGGTCACGATATTTTCTAATGACGACTGAAAGATCAGCGGTTGCAGAGTCCAGACAGACCGGCTGACCATCTCACTGGCAATACATATCCCACGGTCCTCATCACGAATATATACACATAATGTGTAATATTATTGCTGTCTGTTTATTTCTGTAGGATAATGTGTAATATTATTGCTGTCTGTTTATTTTTGTAAGATAATGTGTAATATTTTTTCTGTCTGTTTATTTCTGTAAGGTAATGTGTAATCTTATTGCTGTCTGTTTATTTCTGTATGATAATGTGTAATATTTTTGCTGTCTGTTTATTTCTGTAAGGTAATGTGTAATATTATTGCTGTCTGTATATTTCTGTAAGATAATGTGTAATATTATTGCTGTCTGTTTATTTCTGTAAGATAATGTGTAATATTATTGCTGTCTTTTTATTTCTGTAAGATAATGTGTAATATTATTGCTGTCTTTTTATTTCTGTAAGATAATGTGTAATATTATTGCTGTCTGTTTATTTCTGTAAGATAATGTGTAATCTTATTGCTGTCTGTTTATTTCTGTAAGATAATGTGTAATATTATTGCTGTCTGTTTATTTCTGTAAGATAATGTGTAATATTATTGCTGTCTGTTTATTTCTGTAAGATAATGTGTAATATTATTGCTGTCTGTTTATTTCTGTAAGATAATGTGTAATATTATTGCTGTCTGTATATTTCTGTAAGATAATGTGTAATATTATTGCTGTCTGTTTATTTCTGTAAGATAATGAGTAATATTATTGCTGTCTGTTTATTTCTGTAAGATAATGTGTAATATTATTGCTGTCTGTTTATTTCTGTAAGATAATGTGTAATATTATTGCTGTCTGTTTATATCTGTAAGATAATGTGTAATATTATTGCTGTCTGTATATTTCTGTAAGATAATGTGTAATATTATTGCTGTCTGTTTATTTCTGTAAGATAATGTGTAATATTATTGCTGTCTGTTTATTTCTGTAAGATAATGTGTAATATTATTGCTGTCTGTTTATTTCTGTAAGATAATATGTAATATTATTGCTGTCTGTATATTTCTGTAAGATAATGTGTAATATTAATGCTGTCTGTTTATTTCTGTAAGATAATGTGTAATATTATTGCTGTATGTTTATTTCTGTAAGATAATGTGTAATATTATTGCTGTCTGTATATTTCTGTAAGATAATGTGTAATATTATTGCTGTCTGTTTATTTCTGTAAGATAATGTGTAATATTATTGCTGTCTGTTTATTTCTGTAAGATAATGTGTAATATTATTGCTGTCTGTTTATTTCTGTAAGATAATGTGTAATATTATTGCTGTCTGTTTATTTCTGTAAGATAATGTGTAATATTATTGCTGTCTGTTTATTTCTGTAAGATAATGTGTAATATTATTGCTGTCTGTTTATTTCTGTAAGATAATGTGTAATATTATTGCTGTCTGTTTATTTTTGTAAGATAATGTGTAATATTTTTTCTGTCTGTTTATTTCTGTAAGGTAATGTGTAATCTTATTGCTGTCTGTTTATTTCTGTAAGATAATGTGTAATATTATTGCTGTCTGTTTATTTCTGTAAGATAATGTGTAATATTATTGCTGTCTGTTTATTTCTGTAAGATAATGTGTAATATTATTGCTGTCTGTTTATTTCTGTAAGATAATGTGTAATATTATTGCTGTCTGTATATTTCTGTAAGATAATGTGTAATATTATTGCTGTCTGTTTATTTCTGTAGAGATAATGTGTAATATTATTGCTGTCTGTTTATTTCGGTAAGATAATGTGTAATATTATTGCTGTCTTTTTATTTCTGTAAGATAATGTGTAATATTATTGCTGTCTGTTTATTTCTGTAAGATATGTGAATCTTATGCTGTCGGTTTATTCTGTAAAGATAATGTGTAATATTATTGCGGTCTGTTTATTTCTGTATAGATAATGTGTAATATTATTGCTGTCTGTTTATTTCTGTAAGATAATGTGTAATATTTTTGCTGTCTGTTTATTTCTGTAAGATAATGTGTAATATTATTGCTGTCTGTATATTTCTGTAAGATAAGTGTAATATTATTGCTGTCTGTTTATTTCTGTAAGATAATGTGTAATATTTATTGCTGTCTGTTTATTTCTGTAAGATAATGTGTAATATTATTGCTGTCTGTTTATTTCTGTAAGATAATGTGTAATATTATTGCTGTCTGTTTATTATCTGTAAGATAATGTGTAATATTATTGCTGTCTGTTTATTTCTGTAAGATAATGTGTAATATTATTGCTGTCTGTTTATTTCTGTAAGATAATGTGTAATATTATTGCTGTCTGTTTATTTCTGTAAGATAATGTGTAATATTATTTCTGTCTGTTTATTTCTGTAAGATAATTGTAATATTATTGCTGTCTGTATATTTCTGTAAGATAATGTGTAATATTATGCTGTCTGTTTATTTCTGTAAGATAATGTGTAATATTATTGCTGTCTGTTTATTTCTGTAAGATAATGTGTAATATTATTGCTGTCTGTATATTTCTGTAAGATAATGTGTAATATTATTGCTGTCTGTTTATTTCTGTAAGATAATGTGTAATATTATTGCTGTCTGTTTATTCTGTAAGATAATGTGTAATATTATTGCTGTCTGTTTATTTCTGTAAGATAATGTGTAATATTATTGCTGTCTGTTTATTTCTGTAAGATAATGTGTAAATATTTTTTTTGCTGTCTGTTTATTTCTGTAAGATAATGTGTAATATTATTGCTGTCTGTATATTTCTGTAAGATAATGTGTAATATTATTGCTGTCTGTTTATTTCTGTAAGATAATGTGTAATATTATTGCTGTCTGTTTATTCTGTAAGATAATGTGTAATATTATTGCTGTCTGTTTATTTCTGTAAGATAATGTGTAATATTATTGCTGTCTGTATATTTCTGTAAGATAATGTGTAATATTATTGCTGTCTGTTTATTTCTGTAAGATAATGTGTAATATTATTGCTGTCTGGTTATTTCTGTAAGATAATGTGTAATATTATTGCTGTCTGTTTATTTCTGTAAGATAATGTGTAATATTATTGCTGTCTGTTTATTTCTGTAAGATAATGTGTAATATTATTGCTGTCTGTTTATTTCTGTAAGATAATGTGTAATATTATTGCTGTCTGTTATTTCTGTAAGATAATGTGTAATATTATTGCTGTCTGTTTATTTCTGTAAGATAATGTGTAATATTATGCTGTCTGTTTATATCTGTAAGATAATGTGTAGTATTATTGCTGTCTGTTTATTTCTGTAAGATAATGTGTAATATTATTGCTGTCTGTTTATTTCTGTAAGATAATGTGTAATATTATTGCTGTCTGTTTATTTCTGTAAGATAATGTGTAATATTATTGCTGTCTGTTTATTTCTGTAAGATAATGTGTAATATTATTGCTGTCTGTTTATTTCTGTAAGATAATGTGTAATATTATTGCTGTCTGTTTATTTCTGTAAGATAATGTGTAATATTATTGCTGTCTGTTTATTTCTGTAAGATAATGTGTAATATTATTGCTGTCTGTTTATTTCTGTAAGATAATGTGTAATATTATTGCTGTCTGTTTATATCTGTAAGATAATGTGTAATATTATTGCTGTCTGTTTATTTCTGTAAGATAATGTGTAATATTATTGCTGTCTGTTTATTTCTGTAAGATAATGTGTAATATTATTGCTGTCTGTTTATTTCTGTAAGCAGTAAAGTAAAGGTGGCTCTCCGTGGCGAAGGTGTTGCGGATGCCGCTTACCCGTGTTCGAAACACAATGGCGACCGATTTGGCAGTAGACCGTATCGCTCTGGTTTTAACGTGTTGGTATGGCTAAGGGCTTGTGAACGCGGTTTGTGAGCCCGTAAACCCGGGTTCGAAACACAACGGTTCTGGTTTTTTCGAAAAAAGGTATAGGTACCGGTCGTTCAGAAATCAATGGCAAACTACGGAACGTAAAACCTATGACCATGCTCTTCTATCAACTTGTCGATTTGATATTTCTTGCTTTTTTGCGCCTGTTTTACAAAGGACAACAACTGTAGCTTGAAATATGTTTCTGGAAATGGTATATTTTCCCTACGGAGCCATATCTTTATTGCTTCCTTTCTGCTCGATGCCGTAGGTATTTTGTCTTCTTGGGCAACAACATTGTGATATGATGCATTGTCCATGATTAGACAAGACGGTCTATCAAGGTATGGAAGTACTGTATTCTCGAGCCAATCTCTAAATACATTACCATTCATCTGATTATGATAATCCCTATTGTATGTATGCTTTGATACGAACGCGAGTCCAGCATTCTGTAGTAAGCCATTATGAGTACTACCAGCATAGGCTATGACCAAACGCTGTCCTTTACTACTGGGCACATAACGCTTTATCTTTCCATCTACTGATTGCCATTCCTTTTCACTTGTGTGGTGCGCATTGATCCACGTCTCATCCAAATACACTATGTCATAATTTATTTTCTTTGCGCATTTCCCTTATTTCACGTAGGTATCTGCTTCTCGTGGTTTCTAAATGCGGTTGCTTGCAAAGAATATTTCTACCTCCCTTGTACTTTCTAAAAGTGAAGCCTAGTGTCCTTATAATTTTCCACAAAGTTGTTTTGGATAGCTCTATGTTATTGTTCTTTCTCAACCAAACCCTAAGTTTTCTTAGTCATTGTTTCTTTGGCATCCGTCATTTGTATAATAACTCGCCTTATGACATCCTTGTCAAAGCTGTCTACAATTGCCTTTTTACCTGCCGTTTGCTTATCGCGTGTTGGATTCATTCCAGATTCTTGCACCCATCGACGAAATGACCGTTTACTCAAACCCAATGCATGCACTGTTCTTTTTGGGGATTTGTAACAGTATGAAACAGTTTCCTGCGATCAGCTTCTTGACAAAAATATGTGTACAACTTCATAGCGATGCTTTGAAGTGTACTCAATTTCACATTCAATCCCATTGAACAATATTCACACATTCAAATATTAGCTATTAATATTATATTAATGGTAAGATTTATTTATATATTTATTTATATAATCACGTTTCATGAAAGAACCCACATTGAAGACACCTCTGAACAATCCCATTTATCTGCGCGAAGTTTGTGCCAAAACGGAAACCACGAGACAATTTTAAAAAAACAGCGCGGATGTGTCTTGGTGAAGGTGTAATACTTTTAAAATTATGGACTTAATCTCTGACCCGTAAATTATATACCGCATATAAACAAACATTGAAATATGCTGTACAATCTCCAGAAAAAAAAAATGTTTTGTTGGGTGGACATAATGATAAGGTTATATGCTAAATCTCATAATTTTCCCTCACTTGGTTACTGAGATATGGAATTTTATATTGGGGCAGAAAAAAGTAAACATACTATAGAAGTAGTGTGTATGGACTACGCTTGAGTTCAAAGCGAGTGAGCGCTAAAAAACACACACAAAAAAACAAAATAACAACAACCCATGACCCCATGGGAGCAGGCAAGCATCCTAGCCATCTGATGGCACACACTGACGGTAAATATATACATGTATACATCAACAGCTCGTGTCCCAACGGTAAATATATACATGTATACATCAACAGCTCGTGTCCCAACGGTAAATATATACATGTATACATCAACAGCTCGTGTCCCAACGGTAAATATATACATGTATACATCAACAGCTCGTGTCCCAAACTGCCTGCGCTGTGTGGATCCGACGTGATGGCCAGCGGACAGCCCAATGTACACACACTGTACGGAGCTATGGTCGGAGGTCCAGGCGATCATGATGACTACACAGATGACAGGGGCAATTTTGTCAACAACGAGGTCGCCTGTGATTATAACGCCGGGATGCAGGGCGCCATTGCGGGTCAGTATGTTAATATATCTTTGAATTATAAATATGTACAGATAGAAATGTTGAATATTTGAGCAAATTCACACTGGAGGACTAGTTTCTTTACTTAATGATTGAGTCGATTCTCGTTTTTTGACATCATTGTAATATATAGAGTGGTTACATTTTATTAGTAACACTTTGGTGAATGTTTATTTATATATTATATTATTTAGTGATTTGTTATCTGATACTATAGACGTAGCTGAAAACATTATTTTGTGTATGCTTCTTTTGCATAGCGTTTCATTTGTTATACCGTTCTCATCACGTGCCATGGCAAATGACGTAGCCGTTCATGCATCATCCCAGATCTCGGTCTCGCGTATTCTGAATCAATTCTCTTGATGAAGTTACTTCACGTCACTGTCTTAGACCATCTCTAATGTATGTTCCTGGTTTGCGCGGGGAGAGGCCCGTGGCGAACGAAATGCCCAATACATGGAAGTGAGGAATTAAAGCAGCCATGTGCAGGACGTGGCGATTCCTTGGGTGAGCCCAGTACCAGAGCTCTATGTGTAGGCTCTGCAATTATGGAAGCCTCCTTGGATGGCGGATAAAGCCCACGGACTGTCCCTGTCTTCCCTTGAGGGATGACCGTGTAGCCTTCAACCATTGTAACTTGACCAGCTGGGATTTGGACGACATCACAAAAGTAAGAGTCGAATGTACCAACGCAATTACCTGTAGAAAAAAAAAAAAAAAACAAAAAAAAACCACACACTCCGGATGAACGCAGAAGAAGAAAACCATCTCTAATTCTAATATAAGTCTCTTAGTCAGCCCCTGCCTTTTCTACCGTTGATTTCCCCAGTCGTCATGATGTATTCCAATACAACTCTTCTCATTTCATAACCATTGTGTATATACTTTACTAATATCTACAATAAGTTTGGAATATCGAGCATCTATTTCAAGGAGTTACACGTAAAGTAATGCGGCTATCTTAGGAGAACAAGACCTGATCAATTGCCGATAAATGCATACATTCAAAAGGAATGTGAATACAGAACAAGACGAAGGCCAAGAACACACGAATAGACAAGACACATATAGATAAACACGACATATCCAAAGCGACTCATTCTGGCAGCGGAACGGAGGTTTATTGCCGTTCCCCGCCCCACGCTTAACTTAACGATAAATCTTAGTGAAATGACAGCTGAAGCCAGACATTAGACAATAGTCTAACATAAGGATGATCTCTTATTCTTGGTGGAATGTTCGTTGTCCCACCACGCGTTTTTAGATGTCAGAAGTTACACACAATTGTTAACTTGTGTTATGTCCCAATAACCGGTGTTTTTGTTGTTCCAGGTCTGAAGCATCTTCTGATAACTGGAGAGCACCCAGAGAAATTGGGCAATGCAGCTTGCCCTTACAAGTAGGCAACTAAGCCGCTGACACTTTTGACCATTGGTCGTCAACAGTGTATAGTGGGAAATGCATCTTGAAAGCTAATCGATATCTCGATTAGCTGTGGGGCGCATTAACAGTTAATACACATAGATACGAATGATGTGTTACCGACATATAGGTAATATTGAAACGTTGAAATGTTCATAAATAAATAAATTGTATCATCTTGCAGGGTTGCATGTGTTTCATCAATAAAGATACTCTTATGAACATGCCTTCATGTCTTTTATTATTTACAACATGTGATAGCAATCGCATTCATATCTAAGTATGTATCAAGCTCCTCGCTTTGCTTTGATCATCCTTACATAAGCAAGTCTTTTCAGTTTTCTTTACTCCCCCAGCTCCATACGTTTATTTACTATGTTGTAGATAAGGCACGCTGAACACATCTTTTCTACTGCCAAGGGCCAAATTGATATTTATAACATCATTATCAGACCATACACAGTTATCAACTTAAACAATATCCTGCTAAATGTGGTCAAACGTTTAGTTAACGCATCCCTAATGTGCTGGCGAGAACGGCTTCTCTTTGGTGAGGCCTATGGTGTTAGATGATATTGATGATGTTGCTAATGGATTATTGGTAATTGCTTATAAAGGTTATACATGTAAAATAATGTCGCGGGCCTTAGACGGCCCGCGAACCGGACAATTCCCATCACTGTTGTAATGATCCTTTAACCATGTCTGTACTGATTGTTGCTTTTTTTTTGTTGTTGGTAATTTAATTTGTTTCCTCAAAGAATTAACGTGTTATTAATTGTACGTTACAATTAACTAGGATAGGAAGCCGTATTATCTTCCAAATATGAACCTTTGTAAACATGATCCTTCCTATCTCATCTCAATGCCTGTGTATATTACGATTCGTTCCATTATTATTACCTTTATGACTAGTTATGCTGCTTAAAAGATGGACAGCGGGAATAGTAGTGTCCATGGAAATCTCGATACAAGAAGCCCATAACGGGCACTCTCCCGCTATTTATTCTTCATATCGACACGGCAAGGTACAAGAGAAAAAAGACGAGGTGAAATGATTAATTATTAGATAATAGACGTCATGCCTTTCGAGACACGCCCATTATCACCCTGTCTCCTGCAGATATTGAAATGTAAGGATGCTAAATAGTCCCGTCGTATTCTATGTGGGTGTGGATCTAACAAGTCCTCGCAACTGACATGTAGCACCAATCCATTTGTAGTGTATATTCTTTAAGTCTTTAGTTAGCGAAGTGGTTATCCCGCTTGTATGCCCATAATTACGTGTTAAAATACCAGTTGATACGAATTTAAAAATAAAATGACTTGAACTCCTATGTTGACCCAACGTAAACTTGGTACCTGTAAATTTCCCGGGAAATAAAGACGGTGGGTTTGATATTGTCGACATCACCTATCTAGTGCCGACTGGTCTATAAAGTATATTGGGAATAGCATCATATACCCAAAACGGCTCAAGGCGGTAAAAGGTCCTTAAGTATGTGCAACTTTTTTATTACATGTTGTATCATTAGGTAGAGTTCGTTATCGCTTGCATAATCGAAGACTTCACTATTTGAAAATTTCCAAGTCAATGCATGCAAAAAACCCGCCAGTCCGTCTTCTCATTACCAATTGTTAGCAGTAAAAAAAAAAACGTATTTAAGAGCCTATCAACAATTATGGTAAGAATAAGGAAAGTAATGGACTGGCACCTTGCCGACGAGAGAGACGATAGTTTGCTACATTGTGCTTCAAAAAGATGAACTAGAAACAATTAGGTATATTTTTCTCCTGCGAAAAGAAGAGACATACTATACATAGACACAATGCACATTCACATACCTTACAAGTTAAGAAAATCCAGGTGAACAACAAAGCGTGACTTATCCAAAAATCAGAAATAATCAATAAATATATATAATGAAATAATAAAATAACAAATAGGTACAATATGACAAAAAAGTTCGGCCGACGTTTCGATTCAAAGAATCTTTGTCAAGGACAGGACAACACGAAACACAAAAAAAAAAAAAAATGCGTACAGTCCGATATGAATATAGACAGTTAGGTATCAACACATAGGGGGAGGACAGCATAGTTTTAAACAGTTCGATATGTATAGACGGAGGCGTGTGAACAGTTGGATATGCATGTATAGAGGGAAGATGGCACAGTTATACAATGGCGTCCACAACGGTATTCATACCTGCTGGATTGACGCAACCCAGAGAGTTTATTAATTGGCTTTCAATTTTTAGCCTAATGGAACTGTTGGAGAAGCAAGGTTTCAATGCAGTGACACATACATCGTCGACCCCATTTTGGTTGGAAGAATTAAAATGGCTGGGGACAGGTTTGTCAGCCCCTGGTTAATATCTCTGAGGTGTTCCCTAAAACGGTCGGCAAGGCGTCTACCAATTTGACCAATGTATTCATGTCACATCGTTTGTAGATGATAACATATATAAGATTGCAGGATGTGCAAGTAAAAGAATCTTCCAAGGAGAAGGTGCCTAATGGGAATGCAATCTCCGGTGTCTGAAAAACGTATGGACATGTCAGACAGTTCTTACGGTGGCATTTGAATGTGCCCACAGATGAAGGAGGCGACTATGCACAAGGTGGTCTCTGAGGCTCTGGTTTCGGCGGAAAATTTCCCTGGGGCCATTAGAGAATACCTCACGAGTGGCCTGATCGGATTCCAGGATATACCAGTGTCGGAGAAAAATATGCTTGATGGCATAGGCATGTGGATGGAAGGTGAGGATAAGTTTAGGTTCATTGTTAGGAGGTCGCGTTTGTTGGACAAGGGACATTTCACGCGAGAATTGGGTTATACGATATAAAGCTGTGGACAAGATGTTCTCTGGGTAGGCCCGTCTGCGGAAAAAGTCAAGCATTTCATGGGCTTTCTCGAGGAAATCATTATCATCCTGACAGATGCGACGAAGACGGAGTAGCTGGGAATATGGGATGGAATCTTTGCAGCTTTTGGGCTGGGCTGAGCTGTATAGGAGGAAACCGTGAGCATCCGTAGGTTTATAGTACACGGAGGTCGTGAGGCCTGTAGGGTTTATTTTAATAATGGTGTCAAGAAAATTGACAGAGGTGGTGGCAATTTCGGAGGTGAACTTGATCGACTGATGGAAGTTCTTGACATAATTGATGAAGCGGTTCAGTTCCGCCTCTATCATGTCAGTGAGACCGATGCTGACATCAATGTAGCGTCGGTAAAAAGAAGGGAGAAGACCATCATAGCTGAGTTCAATCTGGTGTTCCAAATGCCCCCCCAAATAAGCACGCGTAGCTGGGTCCCATTTTAGTAGTGGCCATGGAACTCAAAGGAATTATTGGTGAGGACCAATTCAGTGAGTCTCACAAGTGTGCGAGTAGGGATGGCTTGATCTGTGCGTTGATCCAGAAAGAATTGTAGCTCCATGAGACCAACGGCATGAGGAATGGAGGTGTAGAGAGAACATACATCCATTAGGAATAGTCTGTATGTGTTCTCAGGAGTCAGTTGGAGAGAGTTAAATGAAAGTAACGCATGCGTTGTATCGTTGATGTATGACGGGAGATTCGCAACTAGAGGTCGGAAAATCCTGCCAAGAAACGCTGAGATCAGTTCAGTCGGGCATGAGCAGGCGGAAGCTATCGGACGTCCAAGATTTTTAAGTTTATGTATTTTAGGCAGCATGTAGAGGGTGGGTTTGCCCAGGTTAGAGTCATGGATGTGAAGTGAAGAGGCACTGGGTGGTAAGATATCCTCACGTATGAGTGTTTGATGGTATTGTGAATCTTCCGGTTATAAGGGAGAGTGGGGTCTTCGGCGCAGGGGGAGTAATTATTAGGTTTAAACGAAGGAAAATGAATCACTGCTCTTTGAGCTTCTTTGGACGGATTTTTGATCAACTCGGCCATTTTCTCAACGGTCAGAAACAGAACCTATGCATCATGGGACGATAGGCACGTGCTCTTTTATTCATTGATCAGTACTATCACATGGCTATGACATGATCATGTTTAACGTACGCAATTACGTGCGGTGTGGCACGAACGGATTTCAAATGAACGCCCATAATATATATATATATATATATATATATATATATATATATATATATATATATATATATATATATATATATATATATATATATATATATATATATATATATATATATTTTCAGTGCCCAAGTTTTCTCTCTCTCTCTCTCTCTCTCTCTCTCTCTCTCTCTCTCTCTCTCTCTCTCTCTCTCTGTCTGTCTGTCTGTCTGTCTCTCTCTCTCTCTCTCTCTCTCTCTCTCTCTCTCTCTCTCTCTATTTCTCTCTCTCACTCTCTCTGATTACTGGATGTCCACCAGTGGACATTCATCGAAGAATGCAGACATCGTATGGTAACAATTGTGTATCGAAGACAACAGTGACAGAATGGGCACGATTTTTTCGGAAAGGACGTTAGTTCACGACAGATCTTCGACGGCCGGGTCAAGTGCATATTGTTGCAACAGAAAAAAAACCATCGCCAAAATTGACGCAGCAGTACAGATTAACCGTTGCCGAAGCATTCGTTCGCTAGTGGAAGAATTTTATATGTTAATATGGACAATTCAAAAGGTCGTTCGTAGGAAACTGCAATATCGGAAGGTTTTTTCACAGTGGGTACCAAGTATATTGACCGTCCACTAGAAAGATGAGAGCATGTTATGGTGTTTGAACCATTTGCTGCGTTACAGAGTGGAGGGTGATGCCCCCCTTTCTTCCCCTTCCCAGAGAGAGAGAGAGAGAGAGAGAGAGAGAGAGAGAGAGAGAGCGCCCATAACAACCCGCCGAAAAGCTTCTCGATCACAAACAAGATCTCCCGCATCTGATACACCCATCTGGAGATCATCCGTCACCCAGCTTCTCTTTTGCCATATATCCCTCATTATTGTTCTCTCCAAACTTACGTGATGTTTCAAGTGACCAAAATATTTCAATATTCTTTATTTTAACGTCTTTAAGAGCCAACCGTCTTAAAAAGACAGCTCTTGAACTATGGACGCATTTGTTCTTTTCTTTAACTAAGATATTATTAGTCTATTTAACATTCAGTTTGTTTAGTAAGTGTCCAGGCCTCACAGTCGTATGTTGCAATGGGAAAGATGCATGCTCTTAAAAAGATCTATTTATTTTGTTCTATCTATCCAAATCTCTAATTTATTAAGTTGTTTTAGTCTTTAAAGAGCAATTGATAGTCGTCGCTTAATTTCTTTCACTGTGACACCATTGTTGGTAATTAATGACTCAAGATATTCGAAATGTTCCACCACCTCCATGGTTGTTACAGTTTCTTGGTAAGTTTTGCAGAAAGTAGTTTGCCATTGCTCTCCTTCTGGGCAATGACTGTACTAGTCAGTGGCCATTGTCTCTACTGATGAGATTATCTGCCTATCGCTGCAGAGTGCATACAATAACGAACAACAATCTGTCGGTTGCTTTTCAACTTCATCCTCCACTCGCTTCCATGGCTTCACATAGCCTTGATCTGGCTAAACAGGTACTTTACCTTACCCAAGAATGTCCCGTAGACTAACGGGGGCGCCTTGCATCTCCTTTGATAGGGGATGCCCCTACCCCGCTAACAGGACTAACTTCCATACAAGTAGATAGTAGGGTTTCCAGACCCCACTTTCAGCCTCCAGGCTGAAGGCTGATAGGGTTTATGAAGGAAATAAGGGTAAAATGGCTCCAGAACCTGGAGGCTGAAGGAAATATTTTTTTTCGGTGTGTGGGAAATTTTTCGTGGGAACGGGTTTTTTGACGCTGCCTGGTGGGGTGTAAAAAGTAATTAAGGTAAATGTTTAGTTGGTTCTAGAAAGCGAAGGGGGAAAGTTATTTTGGTTACGTCTATTAGTATGGGTAGTGATAAACAAGGGTGTGATGGGTCGTTCTACTCATGGGTATATGGTGGTGTCGTAGACATAATGTGTATGTGTAGTGATAAACAAGGGTGTGATGGGTCGTTCTACTCATGGGTATATGGTGGTGGCGTAGACATAATGTGTATGTGTAGTGCTGTATAAACAAGGGTGTGATGGGTCGTTCTACTCATGGGTATATGGTGGTGGCGTAGACATATTGTGTATGTGTAGTGATGTATAAACAAGGGTGTGATGGGTATATGGTGGTGGCGTATATGAATGTGTTCACTAGGCATGGTGTAGTGATGTATAAACAAGGGTGTGATGGGTCGTTCTACTCATGGGATGGGTATATGGTGGTTACGTATATTAGTATGGGTAGTGATGAACAAGGGTGTGATGGGTCGTTCTACTCATGGGTATATGGTGGTGGTGTAGACATAATGTGTATGGGTAGTGATAAACAAGGGTGTGATGGGTCGTTCTACTCATGGGTATATGGTGGTAGCGTAGACATATTGTATATGTGTAGTGATGTATAAACAAGGGTGTGATGGGTATATGGTGGTGGCGTATATGAATGTGTTCACTAGGCATGGTGTAGTGATGTATAAACAAGGGTGTGATGGGTCGTTCTACTCATGGGTATATGGTGGTGTCGTAGCCATAATGTGTATGTGTGGTGGTGTATAAACAAGGGTGTGATGGGTCATTCTACTCATGGGTATATGGTGGTGGTGTAGACATAATGTGTATGGGTAGTGATAAACAAGGGTGTGATGGGTCGTTCTATTCATGGGTATATGGTGGTGTCGTAAACATAATGTATATGCGTGATGATAAACAAGGGTGTGATGGGTCGTTCTACTCATGGGATGGGTATATGGTGGTTATGTAGACATAATGTGTATGGGTAGTGATAAACAAGGGTGTGATGGGTCGTTCTACTCATGGGTATATGGTGGTGTCGTAGCCATAATGTGTATGTGTGGTGGTGTATAAACAAGGGTGTGATGGGTCGTTCTACTCATGGGTATATGGTGGTGGTGTAGACATAATGTGTATGGGTAGTGATAAACAAGGGTGTGATGGGTCGTTCTATTCATGGGTATATGGTGGTGTCGTAAACATAATGTATATGCGTGATGATAAACAAGGGTGTGATGGGTCGTTCTACTCATGGGATGGGTATATGGTGGTTATGTATATTAGTATGGGTAGTGATGAACAAGGGTGTGATGGGTCGTTCTACTCATGGGTATATGGTGGTGGCGTAGACATAATGTGTATGTGTAGTGATGTATAAACAAGGGTGTGATGGGTATATGGTGGTGGGGTATATGAATGTGTTCACTAGGCATGGTGTAGTGATGTATAAACAAGGGTGTGATGGGTCGTGGTTTCTACTCATGGGATGGGTATATGGTGGTGTCGTAAACATAATGTGTATGTATGCGTGGTGTAGTGATGTATAAACAAGGGTGTGATGGGTCGTTCTACTCATGGGTATATGGTGGTGGTGTAGACATAATGTGTATGTGTAGTGATAAACAAGGGTGTGATGGGTCGTGGTTATACTCGAAGTAAGAGGTGGTTACTATCATCTGAACAGTGTGATAGTAGTGAAGGTAAAGGGTGGTATATTCACCGATTACAAAGGAAAGCGTATAAAGTTATAATGGGTATGGTGGTAAGGGGTATTAGTGATCAAGTAGGAGTGATACAGGGGTGGTCATAAATATAATAAGAGGTGTTCGCAATTACACACTGGTCAACCAGTGGTCAAGTGGTCAAGTAAGGGTCAAGTAGTCAAGTAAGGAAATTTTACGGAAAAGTGATTGTAATGATATGGTGGTGATTAAAGAGTGGTAAATTAGTGGTCAATCAGTGGTCAAGCAGTGGTCAAGTGGTCAAGTAAGGAAACTTTTAGGGGAAATTGGTCGTAGTGACATGGTAATGTTTAAATTAGTGGTCAAGTAGTGGTCAAGCAGTGGTCAAGCAGTGGTCAAGTGAGGAAAATTTTAGGGAAATGTTAGGGAAAAGTGATTGTAATGAGATGGTGATGATTAAAGAGTGGTAAATTAGTGGTCAAGTAGTGGTCAAGTGGTCAAGTAAGGAAAATTTTAGGGAAAATTGGTCGCAGTGACATGGTAATGTTTAAATTAGTGGTAAATTAGTGGTAAATTAGTGGTCAAGTAAGGAAAATTTTAGGGAAAAGTACGTATAGTGCAATGGTGGTGGGTAAAGTGAAGAAGAATCAATAGTAGTGATAATACTACTACCAATATTAGCGACAAGCACAAAGACAACCAAGTACATACTTGATACACACAAATACAAAGACAACGAAACACACACACACACGTACACACATACAGATACAGAAGTACAGACAAACCATACCATTACTACTGTCACAACAACAGCTATACACAAGTACACACCCATAATCAAAGACACAAAGAGGGTCACACACACACATACAAACACAAAGGCAACCATACACAGACAACCCATACCATTACTACTGTCATCACAACTATACACACACGTGTACACACATACAAGCACAAAGTCAACCGCACACACCCATAAACATCCACTCAAGTACAGACACAGGAAAACAAAGAAGCAAACAAGGACAAACACACTCACACATAATCAATTATACAAATACACACCTACAAACACAAAGACAACCACACACAGACACATTTGTACATACAGACATACACATAAAGACAGACAAGCACAAAGACAAACCATACCATTACTACTGTCACAACAACCAGTACAGATACACTTACCCATAAGACTAAACTATACAAATCACATACCCCCTTTTGGTAAAGAACGCGGATGTCCGAGACAGCCCCTACGTCATCACCGCCATGTGCAAAAGTCATTAAGTGGTAGCATGAGTCATCGGTTTGTGGGAAGCAGGCGGGCGGCGTGAGAATAGCTTGTCTACAAAATTGCTACGTCAGCTAGGTCGTGTGCAGAACCAGTGTATAAAATAGAAGGCGTCTCTTGTGAGCACAGTACCAGTTCACGGGCTGACTTGGGTATCTACAGAGGTGCTTCAGGCTGGTGTGAGCAGTGTAGTAAGCAGATATTGTTCACGTAGTGACTTGGCTAGCTACAGCGGTGAAACTTGGTGTGAGCATTGTTCGTGTAGTAACCAGCTATTTTTCACGTAGTGACTTGGCTAGCTACAGCAGTGAAACTTGGTGTGAACCTTATTCGTTTCGTCGGCATCTGATAAAACATTGAAACATTGTATACACCAGAACTGTTTCGCTGTTGTAAAAATCGAAAGTGTGACTTATGACCAGTTTATCAATATGACCACCAGATCTACTTTCACGTGTTCAGTGTGCGACAAAGCCTATTGTTATAAGTATAACCTTAATCGTCACATTCGGACCATTCACGGTACGAAACCACACTTATGTCATATCTGTGGACAACTTTTCAACAGAAAAGGCAATCTACAAAGACACATACGAACACACCATCAACCACGTATGAATACATCAAACACTACAACAGCAGAGACGACAGCACCACGTGTATATTTACACCATCATCGTAGTCTAAGTCAAGTACCAGACTACCACCACTGTGACTTCAATGATAACCTTACCCGCTACAATGGGAACATTCACAATGATTATCCCTGTCAGGTACGTGACAATCTATACAATTCGAACCTACAACGTTACTTACATCACCAGACACCACGAGAAACGATGACACCCTTAGACACCCTGGCAACAAGTCCACTCATAGTAGCAGAGGATATCCAATCAAATGATAGAGACAGCTTGGCAGCCCTTAAGGCGTACTGCAAGGACCTCTCGATTATGCTACCCAATCAACTGGTAGTATTAGAAAAAAGTGTCGACCACCGCTATCGGGTGGTTTTGGTATGATAAAAAGAAGTATTCAGATATCTTGTATGATATCTCATACATGTCTTTATTCTGGATCCGAAACAAATAAGGTATGTGTGATGACTTCGACAACAACAGTGTTTTTGATAGTCAACCACCAGAGCCCAGAAGAATGAAGATCACTAATCCAGAACTTTTTGGTGTTTCACTAATCATCTATGTCATTGATTGTTTCTTATATCTCTAAACTGTTTTTCACTAATCATGTATGTCATTGATTTTTTCTTACGATATATCACTAAACTGTTTTTCACTACTCATGTATGTCATTGATTTTTTCTTATATCACTAAAGTGTTTTGATGAATATGTTGTGAACACACATATTTTGGTGATAAAAATATTGAAACCAAGTTTTTTTTGTTGATTTTCTTTATTGGTTTGTTTTCATGCCGTTGTCTTGTCGGCTCAGAGCTTACATTACCAGACATGAACAAAGTCTTAGAAGAAGTTATGGCAAATACAGAAATATATGAAAAATAACCAAGTATGAAAAACATCGTCCAAAGACAGAAATATTTCAACTAAACTTATAAATAAGTCACCAAAAGGGGAAAAGGTCAAGTACAGAAATAGCTATGGAAAAAGTAAGTCCACAAAACTAAGAAAGAAATGTAACTTCTGTAGTCAAATGTGTCTTATCTGAAAAGACGCTATCAATGTCACCCCTTTCCTTGTTTTACTTTACCAAAGACCTTCACCGTATCTGGTACAGAAACCCTTATACAGCACTCATCTCTCCACAGTCTTGGTTGCTTTCTAATACAAAGTGGTTACATCACCAAGAACTTCAAAACCTCCATTGTACACGTGCTCCATTGAAACACCCATGACAGTTAACAACATGTATGGCCATGTAATCTGTGAGTCCATCGGGGATAGTTCATCCGAGTATTCCAAAAGATCCATTTCCCATGGCTGACATCTTCAACTTGCTATACCACAACTTATTCTAACATACACTTTACATGAAATTTCCCAAATTTGGGCTCTATTAAAGATTACGTAATGAGATACACAAAGACACCAAGAACATATCAGACAAAACAACTCACAAACCAGACTTAGAACTAAAACTTAAACCATATCAGATGAACCACCCAACAAGTACTACTAGAACACAAACATATAATAAGGAAACACATGACACACAGAGCTTACAGACAAATCACTTGGACTCAAACAAATTTTGCTTCTTGTACTGTAGAATACATCATTTAACCCTAACCTAACCCCTAACCCTAACGATTCACCAAACACAACAAGCTCTTTCTGTAAGAGACATAGACACAAACCACTGTTAGAAACCGAAAAAGTTAAATTTTAATTATCACTTAAAAATAATAAATCGCAATTTTATTGCACAAAATGTAAGCTCGATATAGTCCTATACATAACCTATACCTATACCTATACTTAGTCTATATCTGTATATTAAGTGAAGCGAAATAAAATTGCGATTTATTATTTTTAAGTGATAATTAAAATTTAACTTTTTCGGTTTCTAACAGTGGTTTGTGTCTATGTCTCTTACAGAAAGAGCTTGTTGTGTTTGGTGAATCGTTAGGGTTAGGGGTTAGGTTAGGGTTAAATGATGTATTCTACAGTACAAGAAGCAAAATTTGTTTGAGTCCAAGTGATTTGTCTGTAAGCTCTGTGTGTCATGTGTTTCCTTATTATATGTTTGTGTTCTAGTAGTACTTGTTGGGTGGTTCATCTGATATGGTTTAAGTTTTAGTTCTAAGTCTGGTTTGTGAGTTGTTTTGTCTGATATGTTCTTGGTGTCTTTGTGTATCTCATTACGTAATCTTTAATAGAGCCCAAATTTGGGAAATTTCATGTAAAGTGTATGTTAGAATAAGTTGTGGTATAGCAAGTTGAAGATGTCAGCCATGGGAAATGGATCTTTTGGAATACTCGGATGAACTATCCCCGATGGACTCACAGATTACATGGCCATACATGTTGTTAACTGTCATGGGTGTTTCAATGGAGCACGTGTACAATGGAGGTTTTGAAGTTCTTGGTGATGTAACCACTTTGTATTAGAAAGCAACCAAGACTGTGGAGAGATGAGTGCTGTATAAGGGTTTCTGTACCAGATACGGTGAAGGTCTTTGGTAAAGTAAAACAAGGAAAGGGGTGACATTGATAGCGTCTTTTCAGATAAGACACATTTGACTACAGAAGTTACATTTCTTTCTTAGTTTTGTGGACTTACTTTTTCCATAGCTATTTCTGTACTTGACCTTTTCCCCTTTTGGTGACTTATTTATAAGTTTAGTTGAAATATTTCTGTCTTTGGACGATGTTTTTCATACTTGGTTATTTTTCATATATTTCTGTATTTGCCATAACTTCTTCTAAGACTTTGTTCATGTCTGGTAATGTAAGCTCTGAGCCGACAAGACAACGGCATGAAAACAAACCAATAAAGAAAATCAACAAAAAAAACTTGGTTTCAATATTTTTATCACCAAAATATGTGTGTTCACAACATATTCATCAAAACACTTTAGTGATATAAGAAAAAATCAATGACATACATGAGTAGTGAAAAACAGTTTAGTGATATATCGTAAGAAAAAATCAATGACATACATGATTAGTGAAAAACAGTTTAGAGATATAAGAAACAATCAATGACATAGATGATTAGTGAAACACCAAAAAGTTCTGGATTAGTGATCTTCATTCTTCTGGGCTCTGGTGGTTGACTATCAAAAACACTGTTGTTGTCGAAGTCATCACACATACCTTATTTGTTTCGGATCCAGAATAAAGACATGTATGAGATATCATACAAGATATCTGAATACTTCTTTTTATCATACCAAAACCACCCGATAGCGGTGGTCGACACTTTTTTCTAATACTACCAGTTGATTGGGTAGCATAATCGAGAGGTCCTTGCAGTACGCCTTAAGGGCTGCCAAGCTGTCTCTATCATTTGATTGGATATCCTCTGCTACTATGAGTGGACTTGTTGCCAGGGTGTCTAAGGGTGTCATCGTTTCTCGTGGTGTCTGGTGATGTAAGTAACGTTGTAGGTTCGAATTGTATAGATTGTCACGTACCTGACAGGGATAATCATTGTGAATGTTCCCATTGTAGCGGGTAAGGTTATCATTGAAGTCACAGTGGTGGTAGTCTGGTACTTGACTTAGACTACGATGATGGTGTAAATATACACGTGGTGCTGTCGTCTCTGCTGTTGTAGTGTTTGATGTATTCATACGTGGTTGATGGTGTGTTCGTATGTGTCTTTGTAGATTGCCTTTTCTGTTGAAAAGTTGTCCACAGATATGACATAAGTGTGGTTTCGTACCGTGAATGGTCCGAATGTGACGATTAAGGTTATACTTATAACAATAGGCTTTGTCGCACACTGAACACGTGAAAGTAGATCTGGTGGTCATATTGATAAACTGGTCATAAGTCACACTTTCGATTTTTACAACAGCGAAAAAGTTCTGGTGTATACAATGTTTCAATGTTTTATCAGATGCCGACGAAACGAATAAGGTTCACACCAAGTTTCACTGCTGTAGCTAGCCAAGTCACTACGTGAAAAATAGCTGGTTACTACACGAACAATGCTCACACCAAGTTTCACCGCTGTAGCCAAGTCACTACGTGAACAATATCTGCTTACTACACTGCTCACACCAGCCTGAAGCACCTCTGTAGATACCCAAGTCAGCCCGTGAACTGGTACTGTGCTCACAAGAGACGCCTTCTATTTTATACACTGGTTCTGCACACGACCTAGCTGACGTAGCAATTTTGTAGACAAGCTATTCTCACGCCGCCCGCCTGCTTCCCACAAACCGATGACTCATGCTACCACTTAATGACTTTTGCACATGGCGGTGATGACGTAGGGGCTGTCTCGGACATCCGCGTTCTTTACCAAAAGGGGGTATGTGATTTGTATAGTTTAGTCTTATGGGTAAGTGTATCTGTACTGGTTGTTGTGACAGTAGTAATGGTATGGTTTGTCTTTGTGCTTGTCTGTCTTTATGTGTATGTCTGTATGTACAAATGTGTCTGTGTGTGGTTGTCTTTGTGTTTGTAGGTGTGTATTTGTATAATTGATTATGTGTGAGTGTGTTTGTCCTTGTTTGCTTCTTTGTTTTCCTGTGTCTGTACTTGAGTGGATGTTTATGGGTGTGTGCGGTTGACTTTGTGCTTGTATGTGTGTACACGTGTGTGTATAGTTGTGATGACAGTAGTAATGGTATGGGTTGTCTGTGTATGGTTGCCTTTGTGTTTGTATGTGTGTGTGTGACCCTCTTTGTGTCTTTGATTATGGGTGTGTACTTGTGTATAGCTGTTGTTGTGACAGTAGTAATGGTATGGTTTGTTTGTACTTCTGTATCTGTATGTGTGTACGTGTGTGTGTGTGTTTCGTTGTCTTTGTATTTGTGTGTATCAAGTATGTACTTGGTTGTCTTTGTGCTTGTCGCTAATATTGGTAGTAGTATTATCACTACTATTGATTCTTCTTCACTTTACCCACCACCATTGCACTATACGTACTTTTCCCTAAAATTTTCCTTACTTGACCACTACTTGACCACTACTTGACCACTAATTTAAACATTACCATGTCACTGCGACCAATTTTCCCTAAAATTTTCCTTACTTGACCACTTGACCACTACTTGACCACTAATTTACCACTCTTTAATCATCACCATCTCATTACAATCACTTTTCCCTAACATTTCCCTAAAATTTTCCTCACTTGACCACTGCTTGACCACTGTGACACTACTTGACCACTAATTTAAACATTACCATGTCACTACGACCAATTTCCCCTAAAAGTTTCCTTACTTGACCACTTGACCACTGCTTGACCACTGATTGACCACTAATTTACCACTCTTTAATCACCACCATATCATTACAATCACTTTTCCGTAAAATTTCCTTACTTGACTACTTGACCCTTACTTGACCACTTGACCACTGGTTGACCAGTGTGTAATTGCGAACACCTCTTATTATATTTATGACCACCCCTGTATCACTCCTACTTGATCACTAATACCCCTTACCACCATACCCATTATAACTTTATACGCTTTCCTTTGTAATCGGTGAATATACCACCCTTTACCTTCACTACTATCACACTGTTCAGATGATAGTAACCACCTCTTACTTCGAGTATAACCACGACCCATCACACCCTTGTTTATCACTACACATACACATTATGTCTACACCACCACCATATACCCATGAGTAGAACGACCCATCACACCCTTGTTTATACATCACTACACCACGCATACATACACATTATGTTTAGGATACCACCATATACCCATCCCATGAGTAGAAACCACGACCCATCACACCCTTGTTTATACATCACTACACCATACCTAGTGAACACATTCATATACCTCACCACCATATACCCATCACACCCTTGTTTATACATCACTACACATACACATTATGTCTACGCCACCACCATATACCCATGAGTAGAACGACCCATCACACCCTTGTTCATCACTACCCATACTAATATACATAACCACCATATACCCATCCCATGAGTAGAACGACCCATCACACCCTTGTTTATCAT
This sequence comes from Cepaea nemoralis, assembly GCA_014155875.1. Lineage (NCBI taxonomy): Eukaryota > Metazoa > Mollusca > Gastropoda > Stylommatophora > Helicidae > Cepaea > Cepaea nemoralis. Next base: position 263,007 of record JACEFZ010023928.1, read on the forward strand.
CACGCATATACATTATGTTTACGACACCACCATATACCCATGAATAGAACGACCCATCACACCCTTGTTTATCACTACCCATACACATTATGTCTACACCACCACCATATACCCATGAGTAGAACGACCCATCACACCCTTGTTTATACACCACCACACATACACATTATGGCTACGACACCACCATATACCCATGAGTAGAACGACCCATCACACCCTTGTTTATCACTACCCATACACATTATGTCTACACCACCACCATATACCCCATGAGTAGAACGACCCATCACACCCTTGTTTATACACCACACACATACACATTATGGCTACGACACCACCATATACCCATGAGTAGAACGACCCATCACACCCTTGTTTATCACTACCCATACACATTATGTCTACACCACCACCATATACCCATGAGTAGAACGACCCATCACACCCTTGTTTATACACCACCACACATACACATTATGGCTACGACACCACCATATACCCATGAGTAGAACGACCCATCACACCCTTGTTTATACATCACTACACCATGCCTAGTGAACACATTCATATACGCCACCACCATATACCCATCACACCCTTGTTTATACATCACTACACATATACAATATGTCTACGCCACCACCATATACCCATGAGTAGAACGACCCATCACACCCTTGTTTATCACTACCCATACACATTATGTCTACACCACCACCATATACCCATGAGTAGAACGACCCATCACACCCTTGTTCATCACTACCCATACTAATATACGTAACCACCATATACCCATCCCATGAGTAGAACGACCCATCACACCCTTGTTTATACATCACTACACCATGCCTAGTGAACACATTCATATACGCCACCACCATATACCCATCACACCCTTGTTTATACATCACTACACATACACATATGTCTACGCCACCACCATATACCCATGAGTAGAACGACCCATCACACCCTTGTTTATACAGCACTACACATACACATTATGTCTACGCCACCACCATATACCCATGAGTAGAACGACCCATCACACCCTTGTTTATCACTACACATACACATTATGTCTACGACACCACCATATACCCATGAGTAGAACGACCCATCACACCCTTGTTTATCACTACCCATACTAATAGACGTAACCAAAATAACTTTCCCCCTTCGCTTTACAGAACCAACTAAACATTTACCTTAATTACTTTTTACACCCCACCAGGCAGCGTCAAAAAACCCGTTCCCACGAAAAATTTCCCACACACCGAAAAAAAATATTTCCTTCAGCCTCCAGGTTCTGGAGCCATTTTACCCATATTTCCTTCATAAACCCTATCAGCCTTCAGCCTGGAGGCTGAAAGTGGGGTCTGGAAACCCTACTATCTACTCATACACAAGTAAAATGTATGCCAATCTCTCAGAATTATATCGCACGCACAACCAGTCATACACAAACTCTCATGGTGAAGTGTTTACATGATGTCCGATCGTTGTGCTAACATTATAGGTCTTAGAACGACAAGTCTTTTACACACACACACACACACACACACACACACACACACACACACACACACACACACACACACACACACACACACACACACACACCACACACAAACACACACACACCCGCCCCGCCCGCCCACCCACCCACCCACCCACCCACCCACCCACCCACACAGAGGGATATTGGCGTACACTTAGTCATAGATCCCAGACCTGTCATAACAACAAGCTCATATACAAACCCAACGACAAATAAGCAGATAGGCATACAGATATACAGATAGATAGATAAATAGATATATATATACAGGCAGAAAGACAGATACATTGACATACAGACAGATAGACATACAGGCACACCTGTTTTTAGTCATAGCCGCAAACACACTAACAAACACTGACATAAAACATTAACAAACAACAGCCCTTTACACAAAGAGATACACGAAACAGCAACACACGTTATGAAAACACGACCCTGTATTGTCCCCACCCCAACATTACCTTCTTACTTTTCAATGACAATCCTTGTGCTCAGAATATTGTTTTTGTTTTTTGTTTAGCATATCCTTTTACAGGACTTAGCTGTCAACACCAGCATCTTTCAGCTGTATGTTGATTTCTTGGCAAGATTACGCTCAGTAGTTTGCCATTGCTTTCTGAGCGGCCGGCTCACATACCCCGTAAGTTACCGATGCGATTCGAACCACTGCTGATTTGAACCGTCATCACGTTACCTGACGAGAGTATACGAGATTACGGAGAAAAGTCATAACCTCTAAGCCACGAAGCCGGCATGCTCAGAATATGGTGAATTAAATTTAGATTATGATTCTTCTTCTTCTTCTTCTTTCGTTCGCCTAAAATATGTTTATAACTGCAATGTTGTCTCTTGTATGAATTTAACAGTCTTTTTTAGTTCATTCAGCGGTCCATAGAGTTTATCTTCCACTGTTGTCTCTCTAGGCCAGAAGGTTCGCCTGGATATGTTGTAGTTTGGGCAATCCTGGAGTATGTGCTCTGCTGTCTGCATTATTCTGATAATGACATCAAAGTTCAATCTGATTATCATGTAAGTGGTTACATATCTATCCATCCCTCATGTGCCATGTCGATAAGTGTGGGCGGTCATGTTCTTTTCCCTCGATCACCAGAGTCGTGGATCAGCTCAGTGTTACTGTCTCGACCATACCCCGTGGCCAAGCCATCCAGGTATTTACTTATCGGTCTTCCCCTTGGTCTCTTCCCTTCGTTCTTGCTACTTGTTACCAAGTTCTCCGTTTTATTTCTTCCAATAACATACCCAACAAATTTATTTTGATAATCTACGTCACATTTCTCTCATCAGTTTACGATTTTCATTTGTTTCTTGTTGGACCTGGTCATTGGTTATTTTCTGTCTGCCCATGGCATTCTTTGCATTTTTCTCAGAAACCTCATTTCCACAGCCCTCAGATGTTTTTCATCTTGACTGCTCATTGCCCAAGTTTTACATCCATACAAAAGTACAGGCTCTATGTAGCACCTCGACACTTTTTCTAATTGCAATTGATATCTTTTTTTTATTCATCAGTGTGTTTTTCATCTTGCTAAAGGCTACTTTCGCCATGGCGATTCTTGTTCTAATCTCTTCAAGGCATCTCCCATCTGACGTTATGACTATTCCGAGATAATTGTACCGATTCACTTGTTTAAGAATATTCCCATTTACTTGCATATTACATTGTGGTGTTTCCCTTTTCCTAGCGATGACCATAATCTGTGTCTTCGTGTTACAATTTAATTCTAACCCTAGTTGTTCACTGTACAATAATCACATCTACTAAATATTGCAGATTCTGCTCATTGTCTGTAATCAACGTGCTTTCCTACTACTAAAACAAAAAAAATATCAATTGGGGAACCCTTTGAGGACATTAAGACAGTTCATAAATAAACGACACGTATTGTTTGGAGCCCTTAGAAGTAGGGTTAAGAATGAGAAACTAGGGAACGCACTAGCATCAAGAAGACAAGAGGGAGAGAAACTGCCTACCATCTGTACCAAAGCGCCAACACTTCCAGAAGGCTCAAATGAAGCAACCACTGGGAAAGGTGACAACAACCCGCCGTAACCAATATCAAAGACTACCCAGAAGTAAAGGCACCATAATCGAAAAAACCGACATGCGGCACCAAACGGTAAGATGGGTTATTAAAGTCGAACGCATCAAAGTGGAGCTTACAGACGACCAGAAAATGAAAGCAGCTGCAGCAAGAGAATCTTCACATTCGAGTCATTAAAATTTCTGACCTACTCCAAGATACTTACATCTCTAGCGGTGGTGACAACGGAGGGGAGGGAGATGCCTGTCAAAGTGACGATGGACAGGAAACAACAACAAACTAAACTAAACTAAGCTAGGAAACAATAACAACATGAACGCTTTATCCCTAGAATTACACAATGCTGTCGGTGCCAGTAGTAGAACAACGTATTGCAGCAAGACAGGCGCCTGCCAATATTGTGCTGAATACCATGCCTTTAACGATTGTTCCCTGACCAAACAAGATCAAGGATTTCCCAAAGCCTAATAATAATATCCGGCTCCGTGGCTAAAGGCTTGCGAGCGCGGTTCGCCAGCCGGGTACCAGGAGTTCGAAGCTCAACTGCGACCGATTTGTCCAACAGACCTATCGAGTTGTATTATAACGTGCTGGTATGGGAGCCGGTCGTCCAGAAAGCAATGGCAAACTACTGAACGTAACACTCGCCTAGTACATCAACAGCAGCTGAAAAATGCTGGTGTCGACTGCAACGTCCCGAAAGGGATATGCAACACAATTTTTTCTTTAAATGATAATATAAAATGCGTCTACTTCCTTGGCAAGCACAGAGCAAGATATCTGGGCTGCTCGTACCTTCAAAGACACAGGGACACCATAAAAGTCGCCATTATCACAATAACACCATTTAAGAAAGCACGGCCACAGTCATCTCACATGGTGGGGGTAAAAACAACGCAGCTGTAAGGCCAGATAGATTATCTAAAGCAGTGGTTCTCAACCTTTTTTGACCCGTACATCCCTTCGCCATTTGTTCAGAATTTCATTCTCCCCCTTCAATTTCCTCCCTATAAATCCCCCCCCCCCCACCCCCACCCATACACAGTATAAGTAAAAATGGAAGCTAAATTTAATAACACATACGTGAACAAGTCTAGACATCTACCTAAAACGTGATTTGCGGGTCTACTTATAAAAAGAATTTCACAAGGGCAAGAAGTACAGAACCGTAAAGTATGGAGGGAAAAACAATATCAAGTAATTGGTTCTTGTATTTATGCGATCTTGAAATAATCTTCATTCCCCCCCCTCCCCCCCCCCCCCAACCCTACTCCCCCCTCCCACCCGGGCTGATTCTCCATTGGTTGAGATCCACTGATCTAAAGAAACAAACCAAGATACTGACACCAATGCCAATCAATGAAAACCACGAACAAGATTTCGTCAGCAACGCAGGATTTCTGGATGAAATTATGTAAATACAGCGCAGTATCCAGCAAGAGGTAGAACGCATGGCTCTGATAAAGACGAAATTAAGAAATACTACAAGTGATTCAAGAAGAAAGAATGCAACTAAGAATTTAAAGAGAGCTAACCCAAAACAAGCCAGCAGAAGCCACACCACAGACAAGGGAGAAACCTAAGCTGAAGCCACACCAAAGACACCACAGAAACCCCAAGCAACCAATTTACAATGACCAATAAATATAAGGGGAAACAATTTTTCACCTAGAAAATTTACGATAGCCTAGGCAGCCTAAAGGAGAAAGCCAATACATTTCTCGAAGACTCTTATGACCAACTCACCAACCTACCCGAAGAGGAGGCACTCAATCGGATAGTTGCGATGCTCGTGGTTGAGGGAAAGGGAAATAAAAAGGCAAACAAGGAAACAAAGCAACTAAACCAAAGGATGAGTCCTTCTAAGGACTATACTCACTCAAAACGGACAAGCTAGGAGCCATCATTGACAAACGGAAAAGCAGGAAGAAACAGGCACAAAGGAAAATAACCGGCCAAACTTCCGGCTGACACTACAGGCATAAACTCTGCTACATCGAAAAGTCACCTAAAACTGACACAGAAGACAAGAGAAACTAAACCCGCACACTGAACCACCACAATTATAACCAAAGCTGCTAAAGCTGGTTGAACGAGGTGGAAACGTTTCTTTCTTTCTACGTATTGGAGATATTAAATAGACCTGGCTAATGAATACACCTTATTTTCAGGAGCGTGTAGTTGGTTATGCGTCCAAGTACACTAACTCCTGCAGCGAGGCGCTGTCGTCATTTGAAGGTGACAGCCTCGAATCCAGGTCGGAATAACTATAGCTTTCAATACATAATGTTGTCTAGTGCGTCCTCTAGTCTCTAATTCTTACCCCTACTTCTATGAGCGCCAAACAATACATATATTTTTATTTAGTTAAAAAAAAAATAAAGCTGAGAAATAAAGATCGAGGTAAATAGGACATAACCCGTTTCTATGAATAGTAATATGTAAACCTTATTATGCTTAATTGTATTTATCTATGCTTATCTAAGGTCTATGCAACTACGCTTCTTCGGTGCACAGGAATAATATTATATTTTAGAATCGTGATGTGAATGCTTGTCAGCTCTGGTTGAAAAACAAGTACGAAAACATGAGAAAAATGGCATCGTGACATGCCTCATTAAAAAAAAAAAGGTGCAGTGCGGTGCGATCAAACTCAGCCCCAGGTTGATGTACTAGGCAATCGTAGGTTTAGTAGTTTGCCATCGCTTTCCGAATGAGAAGTTAACGCTGAAGTCCAACTGACCAGTGTAAAGAATAAACCACTTTCTCTTTCTACGCCGTCGGCGCATCGGAAATATAAGTGCAAGCGCACTAAGCCCTTCGACCAAGCTGAACCCTGTATGTCTCAGAAAATTAACAACTGGGTCCAAGTTTTGTATTCTTCCTCTGTAAAGTTCATGCAACATAATAGGTAAATACAAAACTTGGATCGGCAATATTTTTAAACACTGCGCACTCATTAAAATATACCTTGTAGGTTAGATATTTTTCCACATATCTTTTACAGGACATTGCAATCAACACCAGCATTTTTAGCTGCTGTTGATGTCTAGGCAGGTTTACATTCAATAGTTTGCTGATCCACGACTCTGGTGATCGAGTGAGATGGCAGAACATGACCGTCTACGCTTACCGGCATGGCACATGATGGATGGATGGAGTTTGCTACTGCTTTCTGAACGACCGGCTCACATACCCCCGTAAGTAACCAACGCGACGCGATCCGATACCTAATCTCGCGCAGATGTGTTTCGTACGAGAGTATACGGGATTATGAACAACGTCCTTTACCCCTACGCCAGGGGTGTGATTACAGACAACATATTACGAGATAGTTTTGTTAAAGCAATAGAGCTGATCCAGCACACGAAGTACTGAAATCTGTGGCGATACATGATCGCCTACGTCGTTTGGCAGGGCACATGATGTGGCTGTTAAAAGTTAGTTGCATATAATTTGCAGGACGTCGCAGTCAACCCAAGCATTTTTATTGCTGTTTGTGATCTTTTGGCAAGTTTACTTTCAGTAGTTTCTGAACGACCAGCACCCATATCATTTTATAAACAATCCCAACGCAACGCGGTCTGCTACCAAATCGGCCGCAGCTGTGTTTTGAACACTGTATGCGGGAATACGAATATTATTCGGTTATAATACCAGCTCCCATACCAATTTGTTAAAACCCAGTGCAACCCGGTTTGCTATGAAATCGCGCACAGCAGTATTCGAACGCAGGCATGTGGAATTACGAACCGCGTCTGAAACGCCTTCACCACGGAGATCGTCTCATGATATATATGTGTGTATTATTATTATTTTAACGGAGTCCGCGCCGAAGGATAATATATCGCAAAATATAACTTCCCATTGGACAGAAGGACGATATATCACCCTGCTAGAGTCATAGTGTTATTTGGTTTGTTTCCTGGTTATCTTCAACACTGTCAATGTTCAATGAACGGAAATTTACATTACAGCACTTGTTGATTTGATTGTGCACCATGTTTGGTCAAATTTCAAGTAGGTCAGGGATAAGGGAACAGTTGAGATAAGGCAGCAGAACTTTAATATTTAAATACAGACGTTGCAACACTATGTGAAAGTACATTCTGTACTACTGTAAGAAATGTGGAACAGGTAATGTGTTTCATGGCTTATTTGTTGTTCATAGTTGCCAGCGAATACATGTTTGTTTGCATGTGGCGAGCTGTAATATGATGTTGCTCGCGACCTTTGACTTGAGGCTCGTGGATCAATCACAATTGCTGCTGGCAATTTGATAAGCATGTTTGTGGCTTGGGGTTCTGGTTACGGCGCTCTGACACACATATATTTCTTTGGTGTGTCGTTAATGTTCTCTGAGCGCCGGTTCTGCATAATTCCCAACAGCTAACTCTTTTAAGCCAACTCAACGCAACTCGATCGAACAACAGAACACAATTCAAATTTACATCTTCGTTTTGACTCCAGGCATTTGACAATACACGATGTCACTTAAACCACATACCAGTTACTTTTATACTATATCTAGAGTCTACAATAACTTCATAACAAGAACTACACCACCTAACCACAGATGTAGCGGCACATTTTGGCGGAGCCAAGAACCACGTCTCAACTCGACGGTGGCTAAGCCCAATTGATTGCCTCCAGGACACGTTGTCCCCTGCTCGGCAACCTGCCTTGCTATTTTCATGCAAGCATGATTCTAAATTTTCTCATCTTCCCACCGGACTGCGTGAAGATCTAGACTGTCTGTACCGAGTGACCCATGACCTGACCTAGGTCCATGGCAATAGTGTTATTAACTGCTCACTAACATGAGAGATATATCACACAAATACGCTCGCGCGCACACACACACACATACACACACACACATCCATCCATCCATCATATGCCATGCCGATAAGCGTGGGCGGTCATGTTTTGTCATCTCACTCGATCACCAGAGTCGTGGATCAGCTCCGTGTTTCTGTCTCGACCATGCCACGAGGCAAAGCCATCCAGGTATTTGCTTCTAGGACTTCCCCTTGGTCTTTTCCCTTCGATCTTACCAGTTGTCACCAAGTTCTCCAATTAATTTCTTCTAATAACATGCTCAACATTTTTTGACTGTCTACGTCTAATGTCACTAATCAGTTTACGACCTTCATTTGTTTCTTGAAGGACTTGTTCATTGGTCTTTCTGGCTGTCCATGGTATTCTTTGCATTTTCCTCAGAAACCACATTTCTACAGCCATCAGATGTTTTTCAGCTTGACTGCTCATTGTCCAAGCTACACATCCATATAAAAGTACAGGTCCTATGTAGCACCCAGGCTTGTCCATGGGACAAATATTTCAGTCCCATTCCCACCCCATCCCACGGTTATTTTGCCTGTCTCATCCCATGGGATTCCCATGATAATACTAATATGGAATACAGTTCAAATAAACTTATGAAATTTATGAAAGTTTAGGGTTAGTGTCTACTAAATAGGACTACATGTACAAAGAGACATGTAAAACAACAGAATTTATTAATTTTAATATTCAAGAGTATTTTATTGAAACAAAGTTTAATCTAAATATGACAATTCAGTGTCATTCTGACACTCTCATTCTGTTTCAGAGTCACTCTGCTCATTCAGCACATTATCAGTTTCTAATAATTCAGTTAATCCAGGTAATCCCTGAACCATTTCCACAATTTTCATCTTACATGCAAATCTGATATACACAGAGTTTAGAACGAGAGCTGGTGACATCCGTTTTCGTAACTTACTTAACAACAATCCAGCTGCACTAAATAAGTTCTCTACTGCCTCTGAGGACACTGGTATGACCAAGACATTTGTTGCACTTGCTGTTAGCAGTGGAAACCTATGTTCATTTTTCCAATAATTTAATGGTTGTGAAGTTGGTTGCCGTAATTTTTGAAACATGGTGACTTCATCCTCAAGGCATTTGTTTCTGGGGTCATCAAACTTAAGTGTTTTGTTTGGTGGAGGATCAGAAAATAAGTCAAAATCACTTTTCGGCTATTGTTCTACAACCTCTGCTACTTCACATACAGCAGATGATTCAGAAGAAAGATTTAAATCTTTGATGAATAAAATAACAGTTGGAACAACAGACTTAGAAAAAGCGATCCAATCATTGGCCCATTTATTGGTGTCCACATTCCCTTTCTTCTTAGTAACAACTGACTTAACCATGTCTTCTATTTTGGCTTTGATGCCAACTCCAGTAAATAATTTTCTGAAAGTTCTGACAATATTTCTTCACCATGCTGCTGGAAGTTGCTTCGTCAATATCAACAATAACTTTGTACAACTGATAGTCTAGGAGGAAGTATAACAGCAAAATTAAATGAGATGTAGTACCATCAATTTCTAGTTTGTCAAAAAAAGCTTTGAATTTCTCATGTATGTACAGCATTCCTTTAATCTGAAAAAATATTCGGAATGTTGTTTAAGAATTCTTTATCATCTTCATTAAAGTAATGCGAGTAATTTTTTTTTAAAATGGGCATTGAAACGTTGGTGATATGATCGCAGGCGGGCATTTATTAATTTATCCGGTGTCCCACCACGAGATAAAGAATTGATACAAGTATATATAAAAAAAGGAAGAATAAAAGGCTTTAAAAAGGTTTTTAAAAAAAAGTTGCTATAACATGGCTACCGTTCCATGTGTCCCATGGGAAATACAAATGTTTGCTGTCCCGTCCCATCCCATCCCATGGGACGTTTCCCATGGGAATCCCATTCCCATGGACAAGCCTGGTAACACCTTAACACAACACTCATTTTCTCGTTTCAATTGACATATTTTTATTGGTCAGTATGTTTTTCATCTTGCTACTTTTGCCATGGCGATTCTTGTTCTAATCTATTCAAGGGATCTCCCATCAGATGTTATTAATGTTCCGAGATAATTATACCTATTCACTTGTTGAAGAATATTCCCATTTATTTGTATATCACATTGTGGTATTTCTTTCTTCCGAGTGACGACCATAATCTGTGTCTTTTTACAATTTAATTCTAACCCTAGTTGTTCACTGTGGGTAACAACCGTATCTACTAATTGTTGCAGGTCCTGTTTATTGTCTGCAATTAATACTGTATCATCTGCATATCTAATGTTATTGATGCATCGTCCCCCAATGTTGATTCCTTCCATATCTTATATTTATGAAAAATACTTTCACTGTACAGGGAAAAAAGATCTGGAGACATTACACGTCCCTGTCTCACACCTCTCTTAATAGGCTGATGTTGACATACTTTATTATCAATTCACATGGCAGCTTGTTGTTTCCAATATATGTTTTTTTTTACAAGTCTAAGGTCTTTTCCATCAATTTGTAGATCTTCAAGCATCCTTATAATTTCGGCATGTCTCACTTTATCGAAAGCCTTTGTGTAGCCAATAAAGCAAAGGTGTAGATCTTTGTTTACTTCTATAGAACGTTCGATTACGATTCTCAGCATTGCCTTCTACAAACCCACATTGTTCTTCTCCTATTTCAGGTTGTATTTTCCTCCTAACTCTTTGCATGATAATTCTTAGCAAAATCTTAGTTATGTGACTCATTATACTAATTGTTCGATGTTGATCACATTCCAAGGCTCCTGATTTCTTTGGGATTGCAATAAATACAGAATTATATAATTCATAAGGTATATTTCCAGTATCATATATTGTATTAAGCAGACTGGTAACTTTATCTATTCCATATTCTTCTAATGCATTAATCATTTCTGTTGTGACGCTGTCTGAACCAGGGGTCATGCCAGTTGTCATGGTTAAGAGCATTCTGAACCTCCATCTTCAAAATTGCTGGTCCTTCATTATTACTTTGAACATCATACTTTTGGTCTCTGTTATCGTCATAAAGGTTCATCACGTAATCTGACCATACATGTAAGATCTTATCTTTTTCTATTATGACACTTTCCATCTTTTGTCTTTAGGCAGCCTGCTGATGTACGTGTTCTGTGATTAGTAAGCCCCTGAATTCATTGTGTGCATTAGTGTTGTATCTTTACTGTTGTGTTGTTTTTCAATTTCTCTGCAATTTTTCTCAAGCCATGCTTCCTTTGCCTCCTTACATAAGGTTCTGACTTTTCTGTGAATTTCTTCATATTTGGCAGGATTATTTTTGTTCTGTCTTCTTGTTTCCATTAGTTGTAACATTTCTTCAATCATCCATGTCTTACGGCTCACTTTCTTTAATTTTGGAATAGTTATTTTAAGCTGCACAACTGATTGACTTCTTCAGCATTTCCCTTTGATCATTTACATCTTTAAATAGGATATCTAGATCATAAAATAAATCAAATGTGTTCATTACTTCTATGTTAAAATTATCTTGTATTTCTTTGTCAGTTTTCAATTTGCACTAGTCATATTTAGGGTTTCCTGCTGTATACTTGACTTTCTTTAACTTTACCTCTAATGTGCCTGTAATTAATCTGTGATCACTGTAACAGTCTGCATTTGGAACTGATTTTACGACTATTAACTCATTTCGAAACATTCTGCTAATCAGGATGTAATCTATCTGTTATTTAATCCTGCTGTCTGGACTCCTCCATGTCCATAATCTTCTAGGATGCTGATTAAACCAGGTGTTTACTACAACCATGTCTTGTTCTTTTTCACATTCTACAAGTCTGTATCCTCTTTCGTTTCTCTCTCCCAAACCATGGTTGCCTACTCTGCATCCATCGCCTTGCTTTTCTACTTTTGCGTTGAAATCACCCATTATGATATTTATTATTGATTTTTTACAGTTCAAAAACACACACACAACATTATGAATATAGCTTAAGAGGCAAGTCGAACTAATTTTGCAAATGACAAAAGACGACTAAGGAGGGCTTGTGTGGGTTATCCGCCCCATCCCGCTGAAAACGTTTTCTGTAAAATATAACAAACCAAGAACACATGTAAAGATAATGAAAAAAAAAAAAAAAAAAAGAATACTTCAGCCAACTGTGAGGAAATCAAGCTCTTCTAGAAGGGGTATAATGACGCGTTGCGGAGACAGCCGCAGGGAGTCCGGATCACCGGCCTTACTTACCTGTCGACTTATGAACATCTCCAGAATTAACTGATTAAGTGTCAAACAAAAAGTAGGTGTGGACCAATTATAAATGGATGGCGGAAAATGGGAAGTAAGGGTGTGTCACAGTTATGACTTAAAAGATGTTAGTTATCAGTTATCTGTTGGGGTATCGTCATTGCACTCCGGACAGGTCCATAGGGGCTGATTACCCCCCCCCCCCCCCCCCCCCCCAGCATATGCATTCCGCGTCCGGTGTCTAATAGTGCCAGTCCTGTGTTGGCTGACGAGGCCCCTCGTTTTCCCGATGTACCTCTCGTGTCTAGCCGTGCCAATTCTTACTCCCAAGTCTCTCATCCTGGGACAACGAAGTGGATTCATTTACGTCAAAGTCCTCTGTTCTCGACATCTCTTTAAGGATGCTAATAACATCGGCGCGATCCATGGTTAATATGATTGCAAACATGTTGTATTACATATCAAATTAACAAGGGCTGTGAAGAAAAACTACTGTAGTGCTATTTTAACAATAGTTTGATTTATAAGCCCATGGCAGTCACGAGAAGATCAAATAAGACGATGTGTCATCCCTTGGACTTAATCAGTTAACACCTGTATGTTACATTGGGATAAACAATGCAGGTGGTTGAAGAAATGAAACATTACGGAGAAGAGAATTGGAAACGGAGATAAATAATTTAGAGAGGACACGAAGCGAATTGCACACAACAGTAACAGGTAGGCCTGCTTGGCGGGAGTTTGTTGTGGACCTATGCTCCAATAGGCAACAGAAAACCGAAAAATAAGACTACAGCTATTGCTACTAAACGTTTTCTATGTTTATAACGTAGTCCACCATTGCAACATGTTTTATTTCCTATCCATGACTGCAGATTAGTGACACTACTATGTGTGTTTTCGGTCTGGCCTCTGGGGTCAGAGGCGGATTTTGATGTACCTATCACCAGCCACTGGAGTGGTGGGTTCCAAGGCGAAGTCTGCTTTGACGCCACTGTCGAGCTGCATGGCTGGAAGATCACATTGACATTTGATCAACCTATTACAAGTTTAGAGGTAAGATTAACTATGTCAACATATTTCAAGTTTAGAGGTATGTTTAACTCGTTCAATATTTTGGTATGGCGAGGAAGCCTGGATGTTGAACAAGCAACTAGAAAGTAGAATAGATGCCCTGGAGATGTGGATATACAGAAGAATATGTCGTATTTCATGGAAAGAGAAACAATCAAATACAGAGGTTCTAGAAAAACTGGGAATGAAAAGAGAGTTGGTGAAAGAAGTAAAAAAGAGGCACGTGAAATATTTCGGCCACGTTAAAAGACATAGGACTATTATAAAAACCATACTGGCGGGCAAGGCTGAGGGCAAGCGAGAAAGAGGTAGACAACGATACAAGTGGGAAGATAACATCAAGAGATGGACGAACATCAGTCTGACAGAATGTACAGTCAAGGCGAGAGACAGGCAGTGTTGGAGATCCATTACAGCCAACCTTCATTGTGGAGATGGCACCTGATTGATTGATGAACTCGTTCAGCCTATCTCAAGTATATGGGTGCAGGTCAGCATGGTTGAATGGGTAAAAACGCGTGTTCTTAAAAATCCGGTGTGCTGATGCCGAGGTTAGGGTTTCAACCCCTACACCGGACAGCTGGACTAAAATGTCGACCTGTCGTCCTTGACTTTGGGACGTAAATTACAAGTACCTCTGAAGTCAGAGTGGGTTTGCCTGATGGAGAGGGACACTGTTAACAGGGAAAGCTAATCCACACATAAAATTCAGTCTATCACTACTATAAATAGTGTGTATGGACTATGCTTGAGTTCAAAGCGAGCGAGCGCAAAAAAATATATGGGTAAGTTTAACGCTTTCAACCTATTTCAAATATATGGCCAAGTTTATCGCTTTCAACCTATTTCAAATATATGGGTAAGTTTATCGCTTTCAACCTATTTCAAAAAATATGGGCAAGTTTAACGCTTTCAACACATTTCAAGTATATAGGTAAGTTTAACCCTTTCAACCCATTTCAAATCTAGAGGTATGTTTAACTCTTTTAATCCCAGAAGCGCTCGCAGAAGATGTCTAAGCAGGAAATAACCACTATTAAAAATAATCATGAATTCATTATTTCCAAATAAGTTAATACACATCGGAAGTGACCAGTGGGGAAGCCAGATTTCTGTAGTATTCTTTGATCAAATGTTAAAAGTATGAGAAAACATTACGCAACAGTTGGGATTCATGGACAGAACAAACCACAAATCACACATTGCTTGGAAGTGTATAAGCCAGTACTCTCTTTGAACAACAATCACCTTCAAATTAACATACCAAGTGTGACTGACTCGGTCACGGGATTATTAATCTGTTCCAGGGAATCTGAGCGAGGAAGTGAAATTAAAAGAGGTAAACCAAAATTCCTGCATTAAGGTGTACTACTAGACATAGTCTTCTTCTTCTGTGCTGTATCGTTCATTATGGCATAGGCCCTCAAGCAATTTATACCAAGATGTCCCATCGTTTGCTATTTCCTCCATACAAATAAGTTCTCATGCTGGACTGGTAGTGCATGGTTCCGTCGCCGTACGTCGCGAGCTGAGTGCGTCTAGCGACACTGACCTGTGAATTTAATGTGGAGTGCTGTTACGTCTGTCCGCGGTTGTTTGTAGCGTGCACTGCATGTTCAGAGGTCGCTGAACTAAAGGGGTTGCCGTATGCAGTAATATGTGGCTGCTGGTATTTTTAGTAACTGCCGCTTCCATCGACGTTGAACTGTATTTTTAGTGGCGGACTTTTGTGTTGGCATTCTGGCAGAGGCATTATGCATAGTATACATGGTCGGGTGTTGGTTTGTTGAGACTCTGTATTTTTCAATTTTCACAAGGGGCAGTGAGGAGCATTTTGTGTGATATTCACTGGTACCTCTGTTCCCCTTTCTTATTTATAACATATATAGACAACATATGTAAAGAAACCAGCCAAACAGAGACCGCAAGAAAACCACATGACGAGAACACAAAAGAAGAACCATCTGAAAATCTAACCATTAGAGAACTCCTGTTTGCAAACGACCAAGCACTAATAGCAAAATCAGAAGCTGAATTACAAGAACAAATGAATAGTCTAAACGAAATGTGTAGGGAACATAACGTGAAAATTAGCACAAGTAAAACAGAGGTATTTACTGTAACTAAAGAAGAAAAAGCAACAACGATTCACCTAAACGAACATCCCTTGAAACAAGTAAAGAGTTTCAAGTACCTAGGAAGTATAATATCATCAAATGGCGAATCAGAAGACGAGATCGAAAATAGATACAATAAAGTAAACCACCTCATTGGACAAATGGCACCAACACTAAAGAACAAACATGTATCAATAACTACTAAGAAAGCACTTTACAACACAATCTTCATACCAACTCTATGTTACCAATGCCAAACCTGGACAATGACAGAAAAAGAGAAAAGAAAAATTATAACAATAGAAATGGGATTCCTGAGAAGAATACTCAATGTATCAAGAAGAGATAAGATCAGGAATGAAGAAATCAGGACTAAAGTGGGGGGTTATAGCTGCATTAGATTTTATTAGAAAGCAGCAAGTCAAATGGTTTGGCCATGCAAGTAGATTAGTCATGGACTTAATTATATTAACATTTGGCTCGCTCTCCAGAACAGGGGCGAAACAATCATACACATTCAATGATAACACTCTCACACTCGGCGACGTGAAGTAAATCCTTTTATTCGCGTCTCCTATTTACATTGAGTACATTCGTGGAAGTTGCGCCCATAATTATGCGCAACTCGTACATTATCACAGCAGTATATACATGCATCATACATCTTACAATGGAATAATACAAAATGAAGCTCTCACTGTCTCAGCTCAAGCACATCACAATCTATCAGTCACGCTTGCCTCATTACAGCCATCTCACAACGATCATGAAACACAAGCATAACGCCTCTCTGTCCGTCCGTCTGTGTCTCCCTGACACAAGTATGTTTGGTCAGTCCTTCACATCTCACAGTTCGTGTCGCCCGTGCGGTGTAACGTGACACGATGACCTCAAGGCTTCAACTGGTTAGTAGTTGAACTGTACTCGGTGACACCAGGCTGCCTGTCCTGATCACCTGTCGTGAGCTGTCCTTCGCTAACTCCTGTCATGCAGGAGTTATAAATTGGGTTAGTTGATATTGGGTTCCTGACAGATTACCAACTAACAGTATACCACAACAAGCAATTATGTGCAGACTAGAGGGAAGCAGAGGCAGAAGCCGACCACGTACACCATGGATGCAGGGAATAACAGAGTACATGGGAATATCGATACATGAAGCCCATAAGCGGGCACTCTCCCACTGTTTAAACTTCACCTCGGCACCGAAAGGTACAAGAGGAACATGATGAGATGAGATGAGATTCACTGTTACAGGAACGGAGCATAATTGGGCGATCCTTTGCCGTGAAGTTTGAACCGTGACTGACTAACTGATAACTAAAATTCCCAAGCAGGAATTACTGTGTGTATAACGTTTTTGTAGGGCTAAGTGCACGAAAGAATAGGTGGTCAGTCTTTCCCTCTTGTAGTGAGCGACGGGAGCTGGCACCCAACCACAGTCCGACCGAGAATAATGCCATTGTCAGCGCAATGTCCTAACTGTTACACCAACGCGCAGCTCTCGCCATGTCATCCCCACATTATTCATAGCTGTCTCGAAATTATTCACAGCTATCTCTAATTCTCTTCTGAGTATTGTTTTGTCTACTTCTATTTCGTCTGCCATGTGTGTTCTAGGGTACGGACTTTCTACTTATCTATTATCACATGTTTTTCCTTTGTGTGTTCTTTCCAGCGTCAGCGTCTTTTCCTCACCTCTTGATTCGCTGGAATCTGTCAAATCCTTTGCCCAAGTTCCCCAACAAACAGGCCAAGTACTAGTAACACAAAGTAGTAACATTATTTATTTTGAACTGAGTACAATAAAGAACAATATGTAAATTATTAATAGGTATCTCCAAATTTGTGCGCGTAATTTCTTCAACCAGTATCCTGAGCAGACATGGTTCGATTCACAGTTGGCTGTTTGAATTTGGATAAATGCGAGAATGGATGTTTAGAAGCAGATCGTTTTGCGTTGATTTTTTAATAAAGAGGGAGAGAGAGAAAGAAAGAAAGAAAGAAAGAAAGAAAGAAAGAAAGAAATCATTCTTGAACTAATAATTATGTCATTGAACACAGGCTTTTACAGCAGAAGTGGGCGAGAAACAGGAGGGCGGGAAAGTGTTTGTCCTGACCAGCAAAGATTACAACGCCAACGAACATGTTGGAGATCATCTTTGCGTCTCTTTCATGGGGCACGGTAAGCGTTGCTGATATGTTGACTACAACGTTGTGAAATAATATCAACGGCTTTTTCATGACCTATGTGTATGGTTTTAGAAAATAGATAAACACAGTCATACCAGATATTCAAATTACTCTTCTAGCACACACACTCACACACACACGCGCGCGCGCGCGCACACGCACGCACGCATGCATGCATGCATGCACGAGCGCACGCACACAGACACATGCACGCTGCTGCGGTGGCATAGTGGTTAGGGCGCTGGCCTGTCAAGACAATTACCTGGTTCAATACACAGCAGGGGTAGGAGTTTTTGTTTTCCGACTGCTACGACAATGGCGGTTGATTCAGTCTCATAAATGTTGTTTTTATTGTTCTTATTATTTCAATATTATTATTATTATTATTATTATTATTATTATTATTATTATTATTATTATTATGAGTAGTCATAATCATCATCAGATCCCTTGCCAACTGTCTCTCCAAAAATCTCACACCTCGGTGTTCTAGATCAATTCTGCAGATAATATTCCTCCATGTCACCGTTTCCGCCCATCCAGCATCATTTCTCTCGGTTCGCCTTTACCTCTTATCCCACTGATTTTTCTAGGATCTCTTTTTTGGAGGAGACAATGGCTACGGTTATTGACCAGTATGTTCACTACTAAGAAGGAAAGCAATGGCAAACTAACTTCTTTACAGATGCAAAGAATATTATGTTTTGCGATATCATCGACATTCAGAGAAACGGCGAAAATGGGTGCTCCATAGGAGCAGCCTCGCCCGGTAGGGATAGTCATGTGCACTAGGAGATTCCAGACCGCCAGCAGGCTACTAAGTGCAAAAAATTACTATCATTAACAGTAGGAACCTGGAATGTCAGAACAATTAATGCAGATGGAAAATTGGATAACATCAAACAAGAAATGGGAAGAGAGAATATTAATATATAAGGAATAAGATAATTTATTCTGGAGGAGGAGAATGGCAAAGAGGTGTAGCCATTATTTTGGATCGGCAAACATCAAATTCTGTTAAAGGATATTGGGCTGTGTCAGACAGAGTTCTATTAATAAAATTAAACGGAAGACCTTTTAAAATAAATGTAATTCAAACATATGCTTCAACAAGTGAATGCAGTGAAAAAAGTATAGATGATTTTTAAAATGACATGGAGCGTGCTTTGAAGAAATGAAGAAAAAAAAATCAGGAATAAATATTATAATGAGTAATTTCAACGCAAAAGTGGGAAGTCAAGGCGATGGATGCAGTGTAGGCAACCATAATTTGGGAGAGCGAAACGAAAGAGGATACAGACTTGTAGATTGGGCGAAAGATTAAGAAATAGTTGTAGGAAACACCTGGTTTAAACAGCATCCTAGAAGGTTATGGACATGGAGGAGTCCAGACAGCAGGATTAAAAACCAGATAGATTACATACTGATTTGCAGAAGGTTTCGAAATGCACTAACAGTCGTAAAAACAGTTCCCAATGCAGACTGGTACAGTGATCACAGATTACTTACAGGCACACTTAGAGTAAAGTAAAAGAAATGCAAGTACACAACCGGAAACACTAAATATAATTTGTGCAAATTGAAAACTGACAAAGAAATACAAGATAATTTTAACACAGAAGTAAAGAAAAAATTTAATATATTGTCTGATCTAGAGATCCTATTTCAAAATGTGGATAATCAATGGGAAATGTTGAAGAATTCAATCAGTTTAGCTGCAGAAAAAAAAAAACTATTCCAAAATTAATGAAAGTGGGTCGTCAGACTTGGACGACTGAAGAAATTTTACAGCTATTGGAAACAATCCTGCCAAATATAAAGAAATTCACAGAAAAGTCAGAACATTATGTAAGGAGGCAAAAGAAGCACGGCTCGAGAAAAATTGCATAGAAATTGAAAAACAACACAACAGTAAAAATACAAAACAAATGCACAAAAGAATTCAGGAGCTTACTAATAAAAGAACACATACCTCAGCAGGCTGCCCAAAGACAAACGATGTAAAAATCATAATAGAAAAAGATAAGATTTTACATGTATGGTCAGATTATAAGAAGAACCTTTATGATGATAACAGAGAAGAACAGTACGATATTCAAAATAATAATGAAGGACCATCGATTTTGAAGATGGAGGTTCAGAATGCTCTTAACCATATGAAAACTGGCAAAACCCCCGTTTCACAACAGAAATGATTAATGCTTTAGAAGAATACTGAATAGATAAAGTTACCAGACTCCTGAATACAATATATGATACTGGAGATATACCTCACTGTATTTATTTTTCACTTTCTGTATTTATTTCAATCCCAAAGAAATCAGGAGCATCGGAATGTGATCAACATCGAACAATTAGTATAATGAGTCACATCACTAAGATTTTGCTAAGAATTATCAAGCAAATAGTTAGGAAGAAAATACAACCTTAAATAGGAGAGAGCAATGTGGGTTTGTAGAAGGCAAGGGTACAGTAAATGTTGTGTATATACAGAGAACAGTAACTGAACGTTCTATAGAAGTAAACAAAGATCTACACCTTTGCTTTATTGACTACACAAAGGCTTTCGATAAAGTGAGACATGTCGACATGATAAGGATGCTTGAAGATCTACAAATTGATGGGAAAGACCTTAGACTTGTAAGAAAAATATATTGATAATGAAGTAGGTCAATATCAGCCTATTAAGAGAGGCGTGAGACAGGGATGTGTAATGTCTCCAGATTTTTATTCCCTGTACAGTGAAAATATTTTCAGAAATATAGAAAATATGGAATGAATTAACACTGGGAGACGATACATCAATGACATTAGATATGCAGATGATACAGTCTTGATTGCAGACAATGAACAGGACCTGCAACATTTAGTAGATGCTGTTGTTGCACACAGTGAACAACTAGGGTTAGAATTGAATTGTAAGACGACACAGATTATGGTCGTCACTAGGAAGAAAGAAACACCATAATGTAATATACAAGTAAATGGGCATATTCTTAAACAAGTGAATCGGTACAGCTATCTCGGAACAGTCATAACATCTGATGGGAGATGCCTTGAAGAGATTAGAACAAGAATTGCCATTGCTAAGGTAAGCCTTTTGCAAGATGAAAAACATACTGACCAATAAAAATATATCAATTGAAACGAGAAAAAGAGTGCTGAAGTGCTACATAGAACCTGTACTTTTATATGGATGTGAAGCGTGGACAATGAGCAGACAAGCTGAAAAACATCTGATGGCTGTGGAAATATGGTTTCTGAGGAAAATGCAAAGAATACCATGGACAGAGAGAAAAACCAATGAATGAATCCTGGAAGAAACAAATGAAGACGTAAACTGATTAGAGACATTAGACGTAGACAGTAAAATTATTTTGAGCATGTTATGAGAAGAAATTAATTGGAGAAGTTGATGACAACTGGCAAGATCGCAGGGAAGAGACCAAGGGGAAGACCAAGAATACCCGGATAGCTTGGCCACGTAGCATGGTCGAAACAGAAAGACGGAGCTGATACTCTGGTGATCGAGTGAGATGGCAAAACATGACCGCCCACGCTTATCGACATGGCACATGATGAATGGACCATGCATTCCACAACCTCACTTTTCACTACATGACCAAAGAATGCTGTCTGTCTCTTGTTATTATATTCACTCATTCAGTAGCATGTCCTTTGCAGAACCTCGCTCCCATAACAACCTTCCGGAAAACCTCTCCAACATAAGCAAGATATCTCGCGTCTGATACACCCATCTGGAGATCATCCGCCACATCCTACACCCATATTCTCTTTGTCCTACCTCTTCCTCTCTTCCCAGGCATATACCCCTCCATTATCGTTCTTCCCAAACTTTCGTGACGTTTCAAGTGACCAAAATATTTCAGTTTTCTTTGTTTTATCGTCTTTAATAGTCAACCTTCTTCAGTATTCAGCTCTTGAAGTATAGATGCATTTGTTCTTTTCTTTAGCCAAGATATTCTTAGAACTCGTCTATAACAATTATATTCAAAGACATTTATGCGCTGTTCAGCTTGTTTAGTAAGTGTCCAGGTCTTCCAGGCGTTTGTTGCAATGGGAAAGATGTATGCTCTTAAAAATCTAATTTTTGTAGTTCTATCTGTCCCACTCCACAATTTATTCAGTTGTTTTAGTCTTTGAAGAGCAATAGATATTCGTCTTTTAATTTCTTTCGTTGTGTCACCGTTGTTGGTAATCAATCTATTGTTTTATAGCTGCCTATACTATTCTACTGTAATTAGCATTTTCCAAGCAATCGTTGCTAGTTACTCTGGCAGTTCAAGTTATTCGCAATCTTCGTCTCAGTAATCACATTTCGGTTGCTTCCATATTCTTCCTAATTTGTTCATTCACGTTTCATGATCAGCGTCATACAGCAAAAAAAAAAAAAAACAATTCTGTGTAACATTTCTATACTCGCTTTCTTACATTCAATGACAGTGACTTATTGCATAAGCTAATTTTCATTTTATGAAATGCAGCTTTTGCTTGACATATTCTGCTCTCAGATACACATCTTCCAGCACATGTTATAATTACCTCATTATATTTAAATTGATCAATTTACTATACGTAGTAGTTATTGTCATGGCAGTATTAGTATTGTTATTATTTGTCACCCCTGGCTCTTTTGAGGCCTCGAGTGTGTACTTATCTTAAATAATAGTCAGTCTTGGTTTAATTTTAACGTTCAAAAATATTATATTAATAAAGACAATGTGAAAAACCACTTTATTGATGACTGAAACAAGATGCACAAATTTCGTAATATAAATACTGTTATTATTTTTTATACCCGTCTTCTTATAGTCCATGCCGTATGACCTTAGTGATCATGTCTATCTATAGCCTTATGTCTCTTGTGCTTCCAATAATTTCTTATTCCAACGTTCTTCCATATACACATGTAATTATTTTCTCCCAATAGATAAAAACCAAAGATTGTGTTTAAATAAACTACGAAAAATGAGACTTGGTGAAATGCAAGAAAGCTTTACAACACACAGAATCATCATCATCGTCATCATCATCATCAAGTGCCATGCGAGCTGGGTAGGCGTTCATGACTCTCCACAGATCTCAGTCTTTGGTTTTCTGGACCAACTCTGCTGATGATATTCCTCCATGTCACCGTCTCAATCCGTCCAGCACTATTTCTCTTGGTCTGTCTCTGCCTCTCTTCCCCTCGATCTTTCCAGTGGTCACGATGTTCTCCGATGCCTTTCTTCTCGTCACATGACCAAATAATAAATAAACTACATCGTAAAGTGAAAAGTTGCAATTTTTCAAGACCACACTCAAGAGACAATGAATGTTGTGGTCAGAAAGCCTTCATCAGCACAAACAAATAAATCGAAAATACACTAGTATGATTTTAAAAAGTTACTTGCATATCCTTTACAGGACATGGCAGTCAACCCCAGCATTTTTTAATGTTTGTGATTTATTGGCAAGCTTGCGTTCAGAAGTTCGCCATTGATTTCTAAAACTCATACCATTGTATGAAAACCAACGCAAGGCGGCCTGCTGCTAAATCGTCCGCAGTTGTGTTTCTAACGCGGTGTGCGGGATTACGAATTGCATCCGTAAATCCTTTGCTGCAATACAGGCCCTAGTATAATTACACTTTTTTTTTAAAAACGACATTAATGACATTAATGGTACCTAACAGTAAATCGGGGATCCACGAGAGAAGCCATGTTTACCGTCCTTACTCATTAGAGCATAACAATAATCAGTTTAAATAAAAGACCGGTTAACGGCTAATTCCCGTTGCAGAAGTGTTTCTAGTAATACAACTACCACCCATTTATCACTGCCGTGTTGCCTTAACGTCATCGTAAACCTGTTCCTCCAATGTCTCAGGCAGCGGTGACATTTCGCCCAAGGCGACAGCGAAGGTTGAAGGTACAGATGGCACAGTGGTACAGGTCACTCAAGGTCCGGTGAATCAGCACACTCAAGCCCCGGTAACGGGTAGGTCTGATTTATCCAAGTATCTTTGTTCAATTAGAAAGTTAAGTTGAATAATTAGTCAAAACTGTCATTTACTGCCAATATAGTACCTTGTGGTGTATGGCAGGGGGAAAGGGGGTGGGGGGGGGGGGGGGGGGTCTTTGAGCCTGAGGAATTGAGGCCGTCTGGCTAGTGTAGTCGCCGCGAACTGTGCAAGCTAGGAATTTCTTTTTGTCCCCCACAGAAAAAAATCCCACACCTTACCGAGGATTCGTATCCGGGTCTCCTGAAGGAGAATTCGACGTTTCAGACAATTGATCATGGGCCGTGTCCATATTGGAGGTTGGCTGCAATGAATATCCATAAACGCCTGTCTCTCGCCGTGATTGTGCATTCTGTAAGACTGCTGTTCATCCATGTCTTGACGTTATCTATTAATTTTTATCTTTGCCTACCTCTTGCTCGCTTGCCTTCAACTTTACCACCCCCCCCCCCCCCCTCAGTATGATTCTTATAATATGCGAGAAGGTCTGTCAATTCGTATGTCTTATCAGCTTTTAAGATCATAATTTTGATGAATACATATCGACCAATAAAAAGCAGCCAGTTGCAATGAGAGAAAGAGTATTGAAGTGCTATATATAACCTATTCTGTTATATGCACGTGAAATAAGGATAATAAGCAAACAAACTGAGAAACATCAATTGGCAGTGGAAATATGCATTAGGGAATTGCAAAGAATACTGTGGACAGACATGAAAACTATGAACAAGTTCTACAAGAAACAAAGGGGAACTGTAAATTGGTTTCAGGAAATTAGGAGTACGTTATGAGGAGAAATACACTGGCAAACTTAGCGACAACTGTTAAAATTGTTGGGAAACGAGCGTGTGGTAGGCAGAAAGATAAATATCTGTAAGAGCCACATGTCATAATCGAGACAAGAACACAGACTTGTTTCAAGACTGGTGATGATTGTGAGCTGGCAAACCATGACCTCCCAGCGACACGCTAGGAAATTAAACCACTTCCACACAGTCTGCCTTAGGAAGCTACTGAAGATCAAATGGCAAGACTAGATCTAGAAACAACGTCCATGCCCAGTATCCACACTACTTTATGCTTGTGAAACCTTGAATGTTTACCAGCGACACGCTAAGAAATCAAACCACTTCCACAGTATGCATTAGGAAGCTATTGAAGAGCAAATGGCAAGACAAGATCCCAGACACTGAAGTTCTAGAAAGAGCGTCCATGCCCAGTATCCACATTCTACTAATAAATAATCAGATTCGCTGGTCTGGTCACCTGACTGGCAAGCCAGATCACAGGTTCCCGAAACAATTTTTTTTTACGGTGAGCTGCACTGTGATTAACACTCCCAAGGTGGCAAGAGGAAACGCATTAAAGACACAGTAGATATCGCTCAAAGCTTTTGTAATTCATCACGAAACTTGGGTGACTGCTGCCAAAGATCAAAATTCATGGCGTACATCATTACACAAGGGTGTAGTAGTCACTTGTGAAGCAAAGAGGACTGCAAGAGCTGTGAAAAAAGACTGGACATTAAAAAAAAAGACCCACCGCAGGAGATCCTCATCCCGGAACGTCAAACATTCTTTGCCCACATTGTAAAAGAACATTTCGATCCAAAATATGCCTTGTCAGCCATCTTAGAACTAAAGGCTCCAAATTTTCACGCCTCACTAGATGAATTGAATGGTCATCATAATACTTTATGGACAAATACCATCGGCATGGCTCATGATGATGGTTTTTGAAACACGAAAGAAACAATAAACAAAATATTACTTTCCATGAAATCTAAAATGTGCATACACGTGTGGGAAAACAATTAGAAAAACTCTGAGGGAGCATAAGCAATCAGACCTGATGCCCCCGTCATGCTGCTGTACATCCTTCAGTTAACTGATGACATTCTACAGTAACAGACTCACGGTCTAGGGAATTTTCTTCAGTGTACAAGAAACATAATATTTAGTAAGCCAGTTTTTTTTTACGTTCGTTGATTTTGAACTTAAGTGTAGTAAAATCTTATGACATTACAAATAGTTACGAACGAAATTTGCATGGTTATATATTAATAACTTAGAATATATAAGAGGAATAAACAGGTTGAGGGGGGGGGGGGGGCAGTTGCATTCCTCTTGGACGTTAGTGTTTGTGATGACAAAGGCGAGGCCAAGCAAAGAATCGAACAAACATCCAATAGGTATCAGCACTTTACTCTGAAATACGACCGGTAACAAATTCCGGTCTACGTCTAATTTCTCTCATCAGTTTACAGTTTTCGTTTGCTTCTTGAAGGACCGTCTCATTTGTTTGTTTGCCATCCATGATATTCTTTGCATTTCCCTCAGAAACCCAATTTCCACTGCCTTTAAATGTTTCTCAGCTTGTCTGGTTATTGTTCATGTTTCATATGCATACAACAGTATAGGTTGTTTATATGTCACTTTAGCAGTCTTTTCTCACCGCAACTAACAGTTTTTATTAGGGACTATGTTGTTCATCTTGCAATAAAGGTTACTTTTGCCATGGCGATTCTTGCTCTACTTTTGTCATGGCGATTTTCTACAAAGCATCTTCCGTCAGACGTTAAGACTGTTCAAAGACTGATCACAAATGTGGATACCGAGAACTTCACACGTTCCACTGATAACAGGGAAGTTCTCCCGACGCCTACTCTTCGAGGATAAGGGAGACCCGTTTGCCTTTTGGACACGTTAAACATATCACCAGGGAGCTGGAAATAGAAAGGAGTAGGCCGAGCATACTGCTGTCCGGGAAAATATGTCAAAATTACAAAATCTGCTCTCTCTCTCTCTCTCTCTCTCTCTCTCTCTCTCTCTCTCTCTCTCTCTCTCTCTCTCTCTCTCACACACACGCACACACACACACAC
>JACEFZ010023928.1:295000-417024 GCA_014155875.1 Cepaea nemoralis
GGGGGTTGTAGGTTGAGTGGTTGAGGGATAAGTACGTGAGTGGGGGATGTGTGATGGGGATGAGTGCATGGTTGCGGGATGGTGTGTGGGTGGTGTTTGTGTGTGTGGTGGGGTGTGTGTGTGTGTGTGGGAAGTTGTATTTATGGATGGGGGATCTGTTGGTGGATGGGAATGTGTGTGAGGGTTGTGTGTATAGGTGGCGAGATGTGTGTGTGGGTGGGATGTGGTTGTATGGGTGGGGGTGTGTGGTTTAGGGATGTGTGGTTGAGGTGTGTCGTTGGAGGATTGGTGGGTGGAGGATGTGTGTGTGGGTGGAGGATGTGTGAGTCGGTGAGTGTGTGTAGATTGGGAGATGGTGGGGGATGTCTGTGTGGGTGGGCTCGGAATGTGTGGGTGGGCGGGGGAGATTGTGTGGGTGGGTGCTGGATTTGTGTGTGGGTAGGTGCAGGATGTGTGAGTTGGCAGGGTGATGTGTGTGTGGGTGGGAATTGTGTGGTTGGGGGATGTGTATTTGGCTGGGTGGTTGGGGTGGGCGCGTGGAGTAGGATCCGTGGGTGGGTGATGTTGAGTTATGGGATGGATGGAGGATATGTGTATGGGTGGGGAGATGTGTGTAGGTGTGGGGATGTGTGTGGGTTGGGGCATGTATGTGTGCCTGGGGTGTGTGTGTGGGGATGTGGGTGTGGGGGATGTGTGGTGGGTGGGAGATGTGTATGGGTGGGGAAATGTGTAGGTGTGGGGTTGTGTAGGGGCATATATGTGTGCCTGGGGTGTTTGTGGTTGGGTGGGGGATGTGTGGGTGGGGGTGGGATGTGTCTTATAACATAGGAATATGAATTATTTATGTTTACAACATTCATTTGACAATGTGTTTATTCCTATGTGAATGTATGATGCACTATTGATGAACGAAAGATGATTGATTGGAAGGACCGAATGTAAAACGGGCACGTGTGCCCAATGTTTTGCCCTTTGAAAATAAAGTACGTTCGTTCGTTCGTTCATTCAACATCACAATCATCACCATCACCACCATCATCATAAATATCAGTTCCATCTCCCTTTACAACTGGTATAACAAAATGTTAAGTTTTACACTTAACATTGACAAAACACGAACTTGTACACTTGGCTTAAAGAAAATATGAACTTGTACATTTGGTATAAAAAGTCATGAACTGTACACTTGAAATAAACAAGATATGAATTGTACACACGACATAAACGTGAATGTGAAAAGTTGGTATCAATAAAAAGTTAACTTGTACAATTGGCATAACAAATAGTTAACTTGTACAGTTGAAATAGCAAATAGTTAATTTGTACACTCGACATAAAGAAAACAAGAGCTTGTATACGTGACATGAAAAAAAAAAAAAATTAAAAATACACACACACGTAAACTTGTAGTACTTCAACGTTAGTTTTCTATTGGAACACGTCGAATGATAAAAACAATACGACAGCTTAAAAAAAAAAACAACTTACAATTCTTCAACGTCTAATTTAAAAATAAAATCTTGATCTTAATGATTCGAATACACTACTACCTAGCTGAAAGTAGGTGTTATTGTTCATTGCGCTACCGCTGATCCCATTCTTCTTTCAATTAAAGTTTTATTATTTCTCAAACAATTAAAATAAAAGATGGGATAGAAGTTAAAATATCAATTCGGATAAAGTGAAGTAATATAACAACTGTCAGCTATCAACCCCAATCACAGATTAATTTTCTAGGCACGCCTATAATCGGTAGTTTGCCATTGTGTCTTGAATGGGAAGTGGACGTTGAAGTCCAGCTGATCGACCACCATCATCACACAGGACGTTTAAGTGCATTTAGCCCCGCAGGCTGCATATATATATATATATATATATATATATATATATATATATATATATATATATATATATATATATATATATATATATATATATATATATATATATATATATATATATATATCTATATGATCGCCTGACGCGACACATGATGATGGTGATGTTATCCATACCGGCGTCACCTGCAGTGCCCCTGAGTATGATGGGAAGCCGCTCTGGAAACATTGATAAATAGGAGTGCACGTCAGTTTCCCGCTCTCTCCAACCGTAACAACCGTGGCCGAGGGAGCGGTTATGTAGATACTATCAAATAGGGAGGCTTGAACCAGTCCTCCCCAGTCACTGGACCAGAGCAGGGAGTCACCAATGCCTCTAGATTCAATCAAGACTGGCCTTGTGTGGCCCACAGCGCAGTCGATGGGGTACACAAGCCCCGAAATGACCGAAGAAATCCATGAAAATGACTGGCAATTTGTGAACCCACTCTAGGTAGTGACCTTTGGCCATGAGTGTTGTTTATAGAGTAAACTTGTGCACCAGCTCTGGTTAATGTCGTTTTTGGGTCATCCACACTCCCATTCATATACCTGTTTATGCCAATATATCGTTGCTGCTAGGGTTATAGTTCTGTTATTTGTTATGCTATGACTCTTTGCTGTGTCTGGTCCCAGTCAGCCTATGTGATGAGGGTGTCCTGTGTGGGTACTGAGGGTGCCTCTTCAACTCAACTGCACATGGTTGATGTCTCACTAATCATTTAGAGACCGCCCCTGTAGTCGGTGCTAGGCAGCAGTTATCTCCAACTGTGGGATTTCAGGTTCCCATTTCTGTAAGTACAGACGGTCCCTAGGTCCTGAGATGATATTAACAGGGAGTCCATACCTGTTGTTACCGTTGTTGTTTACAGTTGAGGCTTCTTTGTTGCCATAGTTCTTGCTGGTTTGTGGAGATGGTTGCCCGGTCATGTTCATAGCGATATTATGCAGCAGTGATATCCACTGTGGGAACGTAGGTTTCCATTTCTGTATATGTCAGTTGTGTGACATGTCAGGATGTCTGTTTGTCCCTGAATCATGCAATTCTGTCAATAAAGGTCTAAATTTGTTGTTCTTAATTTGTTTTGTTTAGTTTATAGTTTGTTGTGTAAACTCATTGATCATGTTACAGTCCGACAGTGTAATCTTTTGTCTGGGGTATACAACAGTATACACCCTGCCTGAAGAAATCCTGGAATTTTCTGTCTAACTCTTTATCCTTTTTCTTGTTAACTGAGGAGAATGTATAAAGTGCTCTTTCTCTCTTTCTTCTTATTATCCTTTTCTTCTCTGGCCTACTAGAAGTCAGTGTTGTGCTTCTTTGTCTTTGAGCACCTAAGTGTAGGAAATTACATCTTCCTATCCTTTATATTCTTACTCCTGTTACAAGATGGCGAGCCTGCCATGATTTTTGGTGGCCACTAGATTATTCTGTTGGTGTCTGTTCCAGTCTTCAATGATTTTTTCAGGTGGTAGTTCCATGTTTTTTTAAGCCTCTGCCTTCATGGGGGTGTGGGAGGTCCCTGGCCAAAGACATTTACTGGGCTCAGGTTTTGTTCCCAGTCTCGAGGAAGCACAGCATTGAGAGAAGAGCCTCCAGACTTACACCCATATCTCAAGTCGTCGAAATTAATGGTGACCTTATTCCTTGTTCAGGGAACCGAAGTTTCCCACCCGGCCGGCGCTCAGTCTGAGTCCGCCGGTATAAATTAAGAGTGCGCAAACTCCAACGAGGGTCACCAAGCTTTGTTCATAGTCATATGGAATAAGCACATATATTCATAAAAAGACAACATACTTTGCCCAGAAAGCTAGAGAGATAGTCGACGACTTCATGAAATGATACAGCAGGGTGCGGAACACTCCCATATACAATAGAGGCCGGGGCTGTGCTTGTCCTAAGAGACAAATGCTGTTGATTCTTTCGGGACAACAGTTATGGATTGTTCGTGATTTCAGCGGTGCCAATATCTGAGGCCATTCATAGAAATACCTTTCCCTTGTTTGTCTGGAAGAGGGGACATCAGAAATACATTCCGCCAGTATGTCCCACCATATTCAACCCCCACCGGTGGCATCATCACCTGAGACCATCAAGGGGGATGTTCCCTTTATTGTACATCAGTTCACCATGTTCGTTTGAAGTGGCAGATAACAAGGTTGCCTGTTGTTCTCAGAAAATCCCTTCTTTAAAGTCGGAAGCAGAGCGGTTCATCATACCAGCGCGCTCACCCAGGTTCATGGTACCAGAAGTGGACATATTAACAGTGTTGCCCTATATTTCCCCCCGTGCATAGAACATTTAAAAGAGACACATAATGGACATTCAGTGGGAGGAAACGGCACCCAGTGAGCATCATCAGACAGAAATATATTCTTTATATATTTCCACAACATACTTTATGAACTCTATGAACTTTAAATTCCTCTATACTATCTTCACCGCTTTCTCCTATTGGGGCATACTTATATTTGAATGACGTTTATGTTAAATGGTCTGCCAATTCATTTTACCAATGGAACCCTGTCTGAAACTGCCCAATAGCCTTTAACAAACACGGATGTTTTCAGATCCAAGATAATTGCTTTGTCTTTATTATCCCACATAATAAATAATCTGACAATCCTCCCCTGTCTTAAACTCCGCTCCTTTATATCTCACCTCGCACATTCTTATATATTAATATTCTCTTGTACCATTTATTATTTGATGATATCTAATTTTCCGTCTTCATTTACCGTATGAGCATTCCATGTCGCTAATTTCAGTGTTGCTGTCCTTCTTTTGTGACGTTCTGTTATTCGACAAATCATGATGAACTAGACATCTTCAGAGAAGGAAATTTGCCGTTACTTTCTTTCTTGGCAGTAACTATAATGGCAGGAGCGGAGACCGTAGCCATTGACTCGTTAAAGAGATCGTCTGCCTAACGTTGCGAAACTTGAGATCATAACCAACAACTATCCGTCGGCTGCCCTCAAAATTTCATCCACCACCTGCCTTCCGTGGTTTCTTGTGAAAAACTTCCTAAAACAGATACGAAAAACAAAAACAGCACATCCTACCCAGAAAAACTCAAAACGGCTTCCACTGGAAACAAAAACGAACACCGTTATGCCGTTACCATCTTACCATATATACATTGAGCAAAACCCACTAACTGCTAACTGGCAACGTCAGTCGCATTCCGGCACGAACACCAAGCCTTGTCCACGTCAGACTGGAAGCACTAGACTCGAGTTTCGCTCTCGTTTGAACTCGTCAGTGTGCATATCCCTGACTGGACCCGGGATCTTACTCCGGATCACTGGCGTGTGAGGCGGGTGTGCAACCACTGACCACGCGACTCGCGCTAGATGCGACCCGTTATCATACTAGAATATCACAACGTCACCCATTGTAGGCTGTAGCTCAAAACTTATTGATCGTCGCAACTGAGATCCGTCAATCGATGTGGCTCCGAATGATCAGGTCTTCTCTATCTGGCAAGGGATATCAGGCGTCTGAAGTTCAGCGAGCAATATTCAGATTGATTTATTAGGTTGCTTCAGAATTTAAGGTGTAAAAATTGAGCACAACCCACTACTGGCAACGCTGATCGCGCTCGAGTGCGCGCGTGCGCGCGCGCGCGCGCACACACACACACACACACACTTGTTATCTTCGTGGTAATAGTTCAGTAATCTGTGTGTTTTGATGTTCCATAACTTGCTAACCAAAGTGGATATACCAAGCGGGAGTGGGGTTACATCGACACTGACGGTCAATAACGCAAACCCTGATGGCTTTGAAGGCGCGTTCAACTTTGCCCTGCCTTCGATTTACATAGGCTTTGTGGTCAATGCGACTTTCAATGTTGACATCACAACTATGGCAGTGAGTATGCAGCATTAGACCTAGTTTTACTATAACACAGTTCGTTCCCTTTTAATGAAACTTACAATTTGTCAACGTTAATCCTACAGTTCAACGTTAATCTCACAGCAAATCAAGTCATATCATAGTATAGACTATAGACCAGTGGTTCTCAACCTGTGGGGAATTCCCCGCCCCCCCCCCCCCCAGGGGGAATTTTAGGGTTTCCAGGGGGGAATTTTAGGGTTTCCAGGGGGGGGGGGAATGAAGACCATTTCAAGAACGCGTTAATACAAGAACCGATTACTTGATATTGTTTTTCCCTTCATACTTTACAGTTATGTATGTCTCATCCTTCTAAAGTTCATTTTATAAAGTAAGTAGACCCACAAATCATGTTTTATGTGGATGTCTAGACTTGTTTTAGTATATGCTATTAAATTTACATTCCATTTTTACGTATACTGTGTAGGGGTGGGGGGACTTTTTAGATACGAAATATGAAAAGGGGGGAATGATGTTCTGAAAATACGGTGAAGGGGAACATGGGCCAAATTTTTGATAGGAAGTGGGGGGATGACGTTCTGAAAATATGGTGAAGGGGGGCACGGGCCAAAAAAGGTTGAGAACCACTGCTATAGACCATAAGCTTGTCATGAAACTTACAATTCTTAAGCCTTAATCTTACAGCAAATCAAGTCATATTATAGTATAGACTATAGACCATAAGCTTGTCATGAAACTTACAATTCTTAAGCCTTAATCTTACAGCAAATCAAGTCATATTATAGTATAGACTATAGACCATAATCTTGTCATGAAACTTACAATTCTTAAGCCTTAATCTTACAGCAAATCAAGTCATATTATAGTATAGAATATAGACCATAAGCTTGTCATGAAACTTACAATTCTTAAGCTTTAATCTTACAGCAAATCAAGTCATATTATAGTATAGACTATAGACCATAAGCTTGTCATGAAACTTACAATTCTTAAGCCTTAATCTTACAGCAAATCAAGTCATATTATAGTATAGACTATAGACCATAAGCTTGTCATGAAACTTACAATTCTTAAGCCTTAATCTAACAGCAAATCAAGTCATATTATAGTATAGACTATAGACCATAAGCTTGTCATGAAACTTACAATTCTTAAGCTTTAATCTTACAGCAAATCAAGTCGTATTATAGTATAGACTATAGACCATAAGCTTGTCATGAAACTTACAATTATTCAGCCTTAATCTTACAGCAAATCAAGTCGTATTATAGTATAGACTATAGACCATAAGCTTGTCATGAAACTTACAATTCTTAAGCCTTAATCTTACAGCAAATCAAGTCATATTATAGTATAGACTATAGACCATAAGCTTGTCATGAAACTTACAATTATTCAGCCTTAATCTTACAGCAAATCAAGTCGTATTATAGTATAGACTATAGACCATAAGCTTGTCATGAAACTTACAATTCTTAAGCTTTAATCTTACAGCAAATCAAGTCATATTATAGTATAGACTATAGACCATAAGCTTGTCATGAAACTTACAATTCTTAAGCTTTAATCTTACAGCAAATCAAGTCATATTATAGTATAGACTATAGACCATAAGCTTGTCATGACACTTACAATTATTCAGCCTTAATCTTACAGCAAATCAAGTCGTATTATAGTATAGACTATAGACCATAAGCTTGTCATGAAACTTACAATTCTTAAGCCTTAATCTTACAGCAAATCAAGTCATATTATAGTATAGACTATAGACCATAAGCTTGTCATGAAACTTACAATTCTTAAGATTTAATCTTACAGCAAATCAAGTCATATTATAGTATAGACTATAGACCATAAGCTTGTCATGAAACTTACAATTCTTAAGCCTTAATCTTACAGCAAATCAAGTCATATTATAGTATAGACTATAGACCATAAGCTTGTCATGAAACTTACAATTCTTAAGCCTTAATCTTACAGCAAATCAAGTCGTACCGTAATACAACTAGTCATCTCTATCTTAAATTTACAGTTCTTCAATGGTAGTAACATGTTCTTAGAGTATCATCATTATCATATGCTATACCGATAAACATGTACGTTCATAATTCGAATAAGGTAGTTTTCCTGTTCCATCTATGCCATTTGGCCAAGCCAGCTGGGTGCTTACCTTGCTGCCTTTCTCCCACTGTTTTACCACAGAGTTTGCCATTCGTCACTAAGCTGTAATTAAACTGTAATTCTCCTCAGATACCAACAAATCTTGTCTACATATAATTTAACTGGCCAGTTTCCCGTTTTCTGCTTTTTGAAAGGCTGCCCCATTCCTTTTTATGTCCGTCCATTTAGTACATATTTTGGAAGACAGAGACCAAGAAACTGTTAATGCAGGTACATCCATGATAAATATTTATTATTTATCCCAAAGCAGTATCCTTCTGTGGTTCTGTGATGTGATATGGCCATCACATTTTGTAGGTCACGAGCAATGAGGAATAGGTGGCCAATCTTTCCTTCGGTCTGACAATGGACGGGTCCAGACTTCGAACACGTGTCAGACCGTGCTCATGATCTCACTAGGGCCAAACTGAGGCAAATATTTATCAAATATTCCTCCTTGCTCTCGGCCTACAAAATTTGATGCCACTACAACATCACAGATCCATAGAAGAAACTGCTTCAAAGAACGTTTGTACCAAACATAGAAGGGGAAAGTTAAGATGGGGATGGAGATCTGTGCCACGACTTGGTCAATGTCCGTGTGAATCTGGAGAAAACCAGCATGCTTTGGTGCTCAGGCTGAGTTAACAAAGAGGTATTCTCTGTTATTTACGGGCGCTCCTGTTGCAGGCTTCATTGCTTTCTTACCTAAGCCGAAATGTTAACGTCCTGCATTTAATCCCTTCGCAATTCATCTAACAATACGGTTCTCTAAGATGTGAATAGATGTATACCGCCAATTGGTTAGTAAGTTTTCAGTTCCCAGTGTGCCCTCACTACAGCAGAGACATCAGGAGTGGTCGGATCCACATCTGTCTGAATTTATTCTTGAGTATTACCATTGTCTCTTGGTGTCAACAATTGGAGAAGTGACGATGGTAAGTGCTTTCTCTGATCACATTATGCCTTCGCTGCAGCTTAGACAGCATGCCTGGCCCACATGCACTCCCGTTTGGAGACCACTTTCTGTTAAGTATTGTTTATGTATAGCGAGGAATAGAGAAGAAAATGTATGCACGCGGAACGTTGGGGTCCACAAGCTACATGAACAGTCTTGCATAGCAGTATAGGAAAATACCAACACATGAACTTTTATATAGTATGAGTGGCCTAGAGTTATGAACGGGCATGACTACCCATGGTAGTTTGCACGGCGGTATCCAAAATAGATGTGACTGATGTAAAGCTTATACGCAAATCTAATAATAACAAATAATAACTGAGAAGCTCGACAAAAAGAAAGACACATACGCAAGTTTCGACCAGTCTTTATCAACGAGCAAAAAAAAAAAAACTGTCTTGTGTGCGTTTTGTTGTTGTTACTCAGACATGTGGATTACTTTTTTGTGATTGTAATATTTCAGATTTGTTCTTCATTGATAAAGACTGTGTTCGAAACATTCTCCCTCATTTCCGTTCGTCTCTCCTGTTATCGAGCTTACCATGTATATTTTGTTCTCATTTATTTGCAGTTGGCCATATCCTTGCTAATGACGACAGTCCTTCATACGCCCCATACATTACATGTTGCTGTTCTTAGTATAGAGCTATTTACATATATAATCTTATTGCCTTTAATGCAGTTTCATCAAGGGACACTAATTTCTCAATCTGCCGACGGACGTAACTGGGTCTTTGTGAATAAAGAGGACAGAGCAGTCTTCAAGCCAGGAAATTTGGAACTAAGGTAAGTTAAGGAGCACTCAGAATAGTTTTGTCCTTATTTATGTAATCTACATTATGAGTTGAGTTGAGCTGAGTTAGGAACCGACATTACTGCACTCAGGACATTCCCATAAGTGCTCCGTCCCCTCGTTTAACAGCCAGCGAAGAGTCATATTAATAATCATTCCCACCGCTATCTGATTAAAAGTTCTCCTGGTCTTCCCTCTCAGTTTTGAGTTTCTTCCAGAACCCCTGCCGATCCACCGCAATCTCATTCTTTCCACATATGGGTTCTCAGTCTGTTCCATCGCCTTCTCCACCTGGTCCCACAAGCGCACGACCACATCCCCCTTGTCCATAGGCAATCTACCACCAAGAGGTGCATTCCCTGCTAGCCTATCAGCCTGTTCATTCCCCCGCACCCTGCATGGCCAGGACAAAATATCCATACAATTCTCACAAGCTGTGTCCTCCGAAGCGACGATAGCCATTCCACACGAAACATTCCTTTCTCCATCTTACTAAGCATACTCTTTGAATCCGTAATGAATACAACGTGTGTTGCAGTAGTCTCCTCTAGCCAACGGAATGCCGCTGTTACTGCCTCCACCTCCATTCTCATGCTGGAGGTCGTAGTCTCATATGCCAGACTCTCCTTTTTCAAGACTCGTCCATTAGCCCTTGAAATAAGGCCCCAACTACTACGTCTGTTTCTCACCACATCCACATTATGATTATGTAGATTCTGTATGTTCTGTCAGTAGTGGACTTGGTGAAAAGGATAAGATGGATAAGCGCTCGCTTTTAAACTTCCGCTGCAATGATGGCGAGTTATGGCGTTACATCTCTACACCGGCATTAAGTTGAACTTACATATTACCTTCTTGCTCAGAAAGCAATGGCAATCTGCTGAAAGTAAAATTGTCTAAAAAATCAACCTTGAGGTGGGATTGATCGCAATATCCTAGAAAAGACATGCAACGTTCGTTTAGTGTGTTCTTTCTTTACTTAATTTAAATTGTGTAAAATATAGTTAACCAATCCTGATTATGGTGTATTTTTAATTACTGTTGGGTGTTTGAAAATATTGCAATTCCAAGGTCTGTATTCACCCTCTGTGGAGTCCATACAACATGAAAGGTAAATACAAAACTTGGAACGGTAATATTTTCAAAAACCTCATAGTCATTAAAAATACACCATGTATACAATCCCAAGATTTTATCTCTATTTTAATGAAACAATTGCCAGAGGTATTTTAACTGATTAAGTGCCATGGAATGATTAACCGTACTAAGCGACTTCCCGAATCTGTCATGAACTTATATATCGTCGAAATGTCGTTATTGCGTTATAATAGAGCATGTCTGCTACCATATTAACAACCTTTAAGTCACAACTGTGTCACCCCCTTACCTCCCATTGTCGCCATCCATATGTATTTGATCCAAAGCTACTTTTTTGTTAGGCACTATCAACATGGCGGAACAACGTTTAACAAGGCGACGGGGAGGCTGCAAGCGGCACGGTAGACGTGGTGGAGCAAGGCGTTTTAGACTCAGATGTGACCGTCTGGGCATCAGGAATACTCGTATTCTATATTGGAACTGTGCCAGCGTAAAACAACGAGGCCCTATTCTAGAAAACCTGGTATACAGGAACGACATTGTAGCGCTTCAGGAGACGAGACTTGGTGATCAGTTACTCCAAATTGCCGACTTCAAATGTTTCTACAACACGCGACATCTAGGAATGGTGATTCTCATTAGCGACAGTATGGAGGCTTCAGAGCTAGACATGTCCAGCTGGGACAGCAGTGACGACATACAAATACGGGCGGTTAGAGTTCTATCCGGTCTACCATTTGTGTTGGTTAATGTTTATGCCTGCAACGCGAATGTGGATTCCGAGAAGTGGCAGTGCTTAAGTGACATATTAGGCCTCGAGAGAAATGTTATTTTCTGCAGCGATTTCAACGCTAAAGGCAAATCATGGGGAAACATTTCCTCCAACACACAGGGGGAGGAGCTCGAGACTGCACTTGAAACCATTGACCTGGTTTGTATCAACAGTGGCTGTGTCACCAGGACAGCAAGTCGTCCAGGTGATGAGGACAGTGTGTTTGATCTGGTGCTGTTTTCTCCTTCGCTCACTACAGTGTGTAGATTGGGTGTCCTAGGGTACCACGACTGCGACTATCACCCTTGCAGCATATTGGTGAAGAAAGTCAGAACCAGGCAGCACAAGTCAACGGTCAAGACTTTCCAGAATGACAGTACAGGGTAAGTTGTTGTGAGTAAAATAAGGCGCGACAAGCGCAGAAAGCTTCAAGGCAGGAAAAACAGCTGGTAGCAGCCACCGTGGTGGAATTTTGAGGTGGAGAAGGCCTGGGTGGACAAGCGTAGTGCTGTAAGGAAATAGCAAAACGCCAAGAAGAACATAGTTGCCCATCCTAGTACGCATGCAATGAAATATCTGGGGATACGATTTGATCGAAGCCTAGCTTATACTGAGCACTTTGACCAGGTGTTAACGAAGGCCAAGCGGGTTCTGGCTGCGATGTAGGTGATGGCAGCGGCAAAACTGTGAGCAGCGCCATCAATGTCTTCTTTACGAGGAGCTGGTCTTTTCTGTTCTGGAGTATGCGATGGCGATCCTGACTCTCAGCCATAAGCAGATAGAAAGGATGGAAAGGATACAGAACGAAGCCATGCGCATCATTCTTGGATGTACAAGAGATACAGCATGCATGGCGATGCGCTACCTTATTATTTTTAACCACGAGGAACATAATACAAATTTGCCAAGCATATGCCTATCTCAGGGTCAACTCAAACACACAACATTCACTGCATAGCGAGATTAAGAAGGTAAAGGGCAGCAGGTTGAAAAAGAGGAAAGTCGTGGATGGGTCAAGCTGAAGACATTCTTCAGCAGATGTGTTCACTTGAGGACTTAGAACCTGGCGAGGAGTGGGTACAAGTGCCAACAGAGTTATGTACATCCTTTTCAGTGTGCATCCAACTAGACAGGAAATGCAGACAAGAAAATCCAGCTGCTGTGGAGGCGGAAGTACAGGCTCTGATCTTCGAGAATTCTTTAGAGGATGATGCTGTCATTTACACAGATGGGTCGGTCGTTCGAGGATTGAGAAGTACATGGGCCTTTACAGCTGACGCCGGAAGGAAAACTGTGAAAGAAGTGTCTGGCACTTTTGCTTTGACCACATGTAGTCTGACTATGGAAGTCATGGCAGTAAGTGAAGCAATAACATGGCTCGAGACACAGACATTCAATCGGGCCTGTGTCTTTAGTGACTCAATGAGTATGCTCAGGAGGATAGAGATGGGGTGGGTCCGAAGAGAGTGGCCGCTGTCTCTGGAGCGGTCTCGGCTGGCAAAGATTAGTTTCATTTTCGTGCCAGGGCATGCGGGGTACAAGGGAATGAGCAGGCTGATAGGATTGCATGTAGGGCTACTGTGGAAGGCGGACGAGCCATGGACCATGCAGACATTCTGAATGTTCTACGAGAAGTAAGTCGTTTACGAGAAGGGTGACTGGGAATTTAAAACCATGGTCAGGCTGCGAGAACAGCAAGTTAAAAGAGGTGTGGCCAAACAAGAACACTACGCAGGAAGCCAAAGAAGAGTAATAAACCAACACAGAACTGGTGTCGTGAGCCGCTACACGCTACGGGATTTGCTGAGGAGGAGATCCGAGCACTTATGGACTGAATGGTTCGATGTACGATGAGGATGATCTGTCGACTAACTAACTAACTAACTAACTAACTAACTAACTAACTAACTAACTAACTAACTAACTAACTAACTAACTAACTAATTACTAACTAACTAACTAACTAACCAACTAACTAACTAACTAACTAACTAACTAGCTAGCTAGCTAGCTAACTAACTAACTAACCAACCAACCAAATAACCAACCAACCAACTAACCAACCGACCGACTGACCGACCGACCGACAACTGACCGACCGACCGACTGACTGACTGATTGCCTGACTGCCTAACGGACTGGCTGGTTGGCTGGCTGTCTGACTGGCTGGCTGGCTGGCTGGCTGACTGACTGAATGACTAACTGACTGACTGACTAACTGCCTGACTGCCTGACGGGCTGGCTGTCTGACTGGCTGGCTGGATGACTGACTGACTAACTGACTGACTGACTGACTGACTGACTGACTATATCTGTTCAATTACGGAAACTGTGTTGTCTCAAGAACGTTGTAGCATGTTTTAGCTAACCATATGCCTCTTCCCTTTGAAAACGATCTTTTTGTGACAGAGAGTGAGTGCTTCTACAGGATAAAGAGTTATATTAATGTATTTTGTTTCCTGATACAAAATGGGGTGTCCCCCCTCAATACTTAAAGCGATGATGCTTTACAATACAATTTCTCGCAAATTGAACATTCATAAGCAAGGTTATGGGTGAGACCTGAACACTTACTAAACAAACTGAACAGCGCATAAATGCCTTTGAATATAAATGTTAAAGGCGAGTTCTAAGAATATCTTGGATACAGAAAAGAACAAATGCATCCACACGTCAAGATCTGAATATTGAAGAAGGTTGGCAACTAAAGGCGATAAAACAAAGAAAACTGAAATATTTTGGTCATGTGAAACGTCATGGAAGTTTGGATAGAACAGTAATGAAGGCGTATATGCATGGGAGCCGACCTCCCTGGCGAAGGTGTTATTGACTTTATCCATAATCCCGCATATCCACGTAGGGTAACGCAGCTGCGTAAGATTCGGTAGCGGATCGCGTCTCGT
Source organism: Cepaea nemoralis (assembly GCA_014155875.1). Classification (NCBI taxonomy): domain Eukaryota; kingdom Metazoa; phylum Mollusca; class Gastropoda; order Stylommatophora; family Helicidae; genus Cepaea; species Cepaea nemoralis. Next base: position 309,427 of record JACEFZ010023928.1, read on the forward strand.
TGGTTACTTACGAGAGTATGTGAAAGAAAGCAATGGGAAGCTACTGCGTGTAATCTTACCAAGATATCAAAAACAGCGGTAAAATACTGGTATTGACAACGATGTCCTGTAAATAGGATATGCGAAAAGAATATGCTTGGGTAGAGAAGAAGAGGAAAGCCAGCAGAGAAGATGGGTGCAGGGTGTGGCAGATGATCTCCATATGGGTGTGTTGGACGCAGGGACATCTTGTTTATGACTGAGAAGTTTTCCGGAAGGTTGTTATGGGCGCGAGGTTCTGCAAAGGACATGCTACTGAATGAATGAATGAATGAATGGTTATGGCTGTAATTACCTATTTCACATAAATTCTGTGCACTCTGTCCTTCATCTCTCCGTGGAGCATACACCCACAACCAACCCAGAAGCCATTGTAGACATGTTCATTGTTGGTGGGATGTTGCAGCTGATGGTTTCTACAGGATGAGATAGCCATCCTCCCGCCTCTTAGTGGCCAAAGGCTTGAGAACGCAGTTCGTGAGCCGCTTACCAGGCGTTGGAAACGCAGTGGCCACCGATTTGTGCAGCAGACCGTGTCGCGTTGTGTTATAACAGTGCTGGTATGGGAGCCGGTCGTTCAGAAAGCAATGGCAAACTACTGAACGTAACACTTGCCTAGTACATCAACAGCAGCTGAAAAATGCTGGTGTTGACAGCAACGTCCTGCAAGGGATTTTAACATAAAAAAAAACAGGAATGTCTACAGTGTTATTAGTATTTGCCCCCTCACGGACCCTATTAGCAATTGAATGATTTCCTGTCAATACAAACCAGCCATATGTGGGAGTTATAGTTGTTACAACTTGTTTGTTTTTGAAAAACCATATTGAACAGTAAAAAGTTACAGTTCTAGTATTTACAGGTAAACATGTAAAAGAGCTGATGTTTTCAGTTGTACATGTGAAAGAGCTGATATTTACAAGTTAAAGAGTAAAAGAGCTGATATTTATAGGCTAACATGTGAAAGAGTTGATATTTACTGGTTAAAGTGTGAAAGAGCTAATATTTACAGATTAACCCGTGTGAAAGAGCTAATATTTACAGGTGAAAATGTTAAAGAGCTAATATTTATACAGGTTAAAATATGAAAGAGTTAATATTTAAGGTTAAACTGTGAAAGAGCTAATATTTACAGGTTAAAACGTTAAAAAGCTAATATTTACAGGTTAAAATGTGAAAGAGCTAATATTTACAGGATAAAATATGAAAGAGCTAAATATTTACAGGATGAACGTAAAGTTTACAGGAGCAGGACCTCCCGCAGGCCAAGCTGTTATAATTAACATGGGCCACGACGACTGGAGTGTTCCAACCGCCCCAGACAGTGAGTTTGTTGCTGGTGTAAATGGCTGTTGGTTTCTTGCAACTGTTTGTCTCTTACTGTGTTCCATATATAGGTCTTGTCTTGTCCCATGGAGCTCCGTGGCGAAAGAGTTACCAATGTAATTCATAATCCCGCATACAGAGCTCGAAACACATCTGCGGGCGAATTGGAAGCAGACCACCTTGCGTTAGTTTCCATACAATGATATGAGTAACGGTCGTTCAGAAAACAATGGCAAACATTATTGAATGTAAACTTGCCAAGAATTCACAAGCAGCGAAACATGCTGGGGTTGACTGTGACGTACCGTAAAACTAACTTGCTCCATAGCGTAATAGGCCTTTAGGGCAAGGACCTCCGTTGTGTTCTAAAGGACATCGCATCCTGGACAATCGTGTGTAACGACTAGGGGACACAGACTCTACAACTTCAAACGCAGGGATACACACAGAACAAGACAGTTCAAACAATCAAACAACAAGCGACCAACAACAAAAACACACAAAACATATGGGTTTATTTAGCACAACCCACGCGCACACACTCCGTGTGCCGGGGAAGAGACCAGCATTCTGGAGACTGGGCATCTATGCAATACTGACATCCTTGAAATGTCTGTAAGACTGACTACCTGTGGACTCTTGTCTGCCACAACAATCTATGTCAATACTTTCGCTCGCTCTTAAATTTCCGGTGTTCTGATGCCGACGTAGCGAACTGAACTCCTACACCGGTCAGTTGGATTAAAATGTTGGACTTCTCGTAGCTTAATTCAAGGGCTTAAATTACAAGTACCACAGAAGTAGGAGTGGCTTCGTCAGATGGCAAAGGACACTGGTAATAGGGAAAGCTAATCCACACGAAAATAAAATCATTCTAGGGCACTAGAAGTAGTAGCTCGTGCATGGACTAAGCTTTAGTTCAAGGCGAGCCAGTTAAAAACAAACACCTGTCTTGCATAATATATTACACAGTAATAGTAATTTATTTGTACGGTACTACATACTAAAATCGCTATCCTATACATTGATTTGAATACACGAGACCAAAGTATATTGACCTTTATCGCTTTCATTTTGTTTTCTGCTTGGCTGCTCCTGGAAAAAGTGGTTATCTATTGCCAGTAAACAGAACGGGTAACGAACGCGATTTGGGGTAGCGAACACTATTCGCAGTCACGCTTAACGCGTTCAAAATCACTACACTGCAATTTGGCAAACAGACTGCCCTCTGTTGATTATTAAGAATTCTATTAGCGCAGGTCATCCAGAAAGCAATGGCAAAATGCTGAACGTAAACTTGCCTAGCAAATGACAATTAGCCATAACATTATAGGGTTGAATGCGACGTCCTGTAAAAGGCCAAACAAACAACTTTTATTATTGAACATAATGTGGAATATACAGATAACAATGTTGAAGACAAGGACACAGAGTGAATAGAAGGAACTAATATTTAGATTCTAAATGATGCTGCCATGTTTAAATATATACAGAAAACATTGACCGATTGTACGTGTGTTACCAGGGCCCCAAGGGGAAGAAAAGAATAGTAACAGCACAGGTCTCCTGAAAATGTCGTACAAGGCGACAAAAGACGGTTAGTCGGAGTGACGCTATCTTACAGATATGGACAAATTCAGCCGACATTCAACCAACATGAACTAGTGTACAAAGGGATTGGCGTTGCTAGGTTGTGGGCCTATACACCACTAGGAGTTTCAAAGGCAGACAGAGACAAAGAAGAAAGAAGAAGAAGAAGAGGAAGAAGAAAAAGGAGAAGAAGAAGAAGAAGAAGAAGAAGAAGAAGAAGAAGAAGAAGAAGAAGAAGAAGCAGAAGAAGAAGAAGAAGAAGAAGAAGAAGAAGAAGAAGAAGAAGAAGAAGAAGAAGAAGAAGAAGAAATATAGAAGAAGAAGAAGAAGAAGAAGAAGAAGAAGAAGAAGAAGAAGAAGAAGAAGAAGAAGAAGAAGAAGAAGAAGAAGAAGAAGAGCCAGTGAAGCTGAGAATTCGCATTTGACGGCTTGTGTATTTCTTACGGGGTTTGTGAGCCGGTCGCCCAGAAAGCAATGGCAAACTACTGAGCGTAATCTTACCAAGAAATCAAAAATCAGCTGAAAGATGCTGATGTTGACAGCGATGTCCTGTAAAGGATATGCTAACAAAAAAAAATGTGTTTCTTTATTTTATGCTGAACATAATTTTTGTTTCGCTCACTCGCTTTTAACTCAAGCGCTTTCCATACACGTTACTTCTAGTAGGACTGGGCTGCATTTTGCTTGTAGATTAGTTTTTCCTATTACCAGTGTCCCTCGCCACCTGGCAATACCTGTCCGACGTCAGAGGCACTTTTAAATTTATATCCCCAAGTCAAAGACGAAAAGGTAACATGTTAGTCCAACTGACCCATGTAGGGTTGAAACCCCTAACTCAGCATCAGGACACCGCATGTTTAAGAACGAGCGCTCTTGTTCATTGGGCATACTGGCCTCCAAACATAGTTTGATAACTTAAAATGTCCTTCAAAATGTTCATCCCTCGACACCGCAAGGTACAAGAGGAACATGATGAGATGAGATGAATGTTCATCTATGTTATTTCTGTTGTAGCCGACAAGTCCAAGTACAACTACAACGACGTCCTGTACAAGTCCATCTTATTTTTCGAGGCCCAGCGCTCTGGCAAGCTACCTGCTAATAATCGTATCCCGTGGAGAGGAGATTCAGCTCTCAATGACAAGGGGGACAAAGGAGAGGATTTAACGGGAGGATGGTACGATGGTGAGAAATTATTGCCTTACTGTTAGGATAATTTTAAAACTGCGATTAATTACTGTGTTACCATTCACGCAGACATGTATATACACATGAAAACAAGATAAAATAACACAGAGTAATACATTACTTTGTGTTATTTTATATTGTTTAATTTCCACAGATTTACCGCATTTTCACCAATTTTATTTATATACAGATGAAGAAAGTCCCTTTGTTTGGACTCATGGCAATAGACTCACATGGTCATGAGCCAATCGGCACTCAATGGGCACATAGTATTGCACCAGTCCTCTTTACTTCACAGGGCGTTTCCTGGTACACATATTAGGGTCTGTCGACTACATCGGATTGATATGTAAACTATAGCCCCCAATATATAACTTTTCGGTGGGATGAGTGGTCTCGAGGTATGGTGTCCGCCTAGAGTGCTGGAGGTCCCAGGTTCAAGCCCCGATGAGGGCCGGGATTTTTTCACCTGGACTTCTAGTAACAAAATTTCCCCTGGTCTCTGGGTAGTGAGAACGGACGCCCGTGTGTATTGTTGCGCACGTAAAAAATCCCGTGGCAGTTGGAAATGGAAAAGAATAGTAGCCTAACGGCAAAATTTCGAGTTAAAAATCTACCCAAAGTATTTCAGGATCCTCGCTGGTGTTACGGACTTTGTTCACTGAGCTGAGCTTCTCCGGACTTAGGTGTCACCGCCTCACCTTTATAGATATTAATTAAAGGGCTGCAACTCCCGCCCAAGGGATAGAAGTGAGTCACTCGAGGCCAGAGTAATCTAGAGCCTTCTCGAAGGACTGGTCATTGAGTCCAGGGTCCCGTGGACACTGATGTGGCCCGCCTATTGCGGGGTCCACGAGGAACTCGGACAGAGTTACCATCCGTGTCGGATTGGGACACGTGTGGACCGGCAGAGGACAGACGGACTTCAGAGAGACAACAGGGCCTGCCTTAGAGGGACTCAATAGATATCAATAGATATATAGACATAGGCTAGATAGTTTGCTAGACTGTTGTGTGATAACTATGTGTGATGATGTTAACTATCTGTGATATGTAACACAGCGCGGGATTGTTAACCCACTGCGCCAAGGCACCGTATATTGAAATACAATAAATGTTCGATATCATATTGAACGGAGTTATTGTTGCCTGTGTGAACCCGAGCTCAGATATCTAGACATGAGCAAGACGATGACAGGCTTGAGTTAGGAGTATAACGGAGCACTTATGGGTTACACCCGTGTGCCGCGATGTTGATCCATCGACTAAACTATATTAAATATATAATGTTTAAGAAACTTTCAATTAAAAAAAAACATATCAGGTAGCAGGAACCTGATACGGGTATTTGTTGTGCTAGGATCAACTCATGTTGTAGACCTGAATACACGGAGAAATAGATGTCCAGTCTTTCCCACTCTTAGCGGACGACGAAAGCAGGCCTCGAACCCTCGTCCAGCCCTCACTAATGACATTATTTGCATAACCCCCATAGCGATTACACTGACGCACCGGCTAAACTGTAAATATCTGTCAGTTTTACTGTTGTTTTGTACTCCTGCCTTGTCATGGCATTTCTGTGCTGCTTTTGATATATTTTAACAACGTATCATCTTTGTACGTCTCTCTCTTTCTCTCTCTCTCTCTCTCTCTCTCTCTCTCTCTCTCTCTCTCTCTATCTCAATTCGGAGTCAAAGCAGCGTACTGGCTTGACCCAATTGGTTCGATTTGCATGGGGGAAAATTCAGATGTTTAAAGGTGACTTGGGCAGGACCCAGTTTATCATGGGCACAGTGAAATGTCTTAGACAGTAAAGGCAATTGGCATGGCACTGGCCACATCATCCACCATCTGCCCAAGTTGCCTTAATAACGTCTACTAGAGTCTTTACTTTTATTTTTAGCGTCACATGAGTACAATTCAAACTCTGTGAAAAACCACAGAGACGGCAATTTGACAATATGTGGTTGGTTTTCTAGCTGGAGATCACGTGAAATTCAACTTCCCCATGGCTTACAGCACCACAGCTTTGGCCTGGGGGTACTTACAGTTTGCTGACGCTTACAAGGCCGCCGGACAAACCAGCAACTTCTTGGACAGCATCAAGTGGTCTCTGGACTATCTTCTGAAATGCCACACTGGCCCCGAGGAACTCTATGTGCAGGTAACACTCTTTTATAAATACTTTCCTGAGCGGGAATGTTGTGTGTGTGCGTGCGTGCATGTGTGCGTGCGTGCGTGCGTGCGTGCTCTCACGTGTACGCTCAAGTATAGTCCATGCGCGTGCTACTACTTCTTTGTACACTGTGCTGATTCTTGCGAGTGAATTAGCTATCCCTATTACCAGTGTCCCTAGCCATCAGGCAAACCCAACCCCACTTCAGAAGTACTTGTAATGTACGTTCCCACGTCTAGGACGAGAAGTCAACATTTTAATCCAACTGACTGGTGTAGGGGGTGAATCTGCTACTTCGACAACAACACACCGGATGTTTAACTACGAGCGTTCTTACCCATTTGGCGATGCCGACACCCCCCCCCCCCCTTTTTCTCTCTCCTCCCCCCCCCCCCCAGTGTGAATGTTAATGCCAGGAACGTTGACCACCATCAACTACATCACCATGTAACAAGTCTCTCGCAGAACTCGGTCCTCACCACAACCAGTGGACAAGACTCTAGCTCCTATTCCTGTTCTCTAGTCTCATGCCTTCTCACGCCCAGGGTGTCTTTAATGTTCCTGTGTCCACCTCCGTGTTAGTGACCCCCTGTCGCTTGTTCCAGGAACCATGCCTTCTATGACTGTTCTTTCTAATCCGCTGTGATGTATAGTAGTAGAATTAGTAGGTCTCTTTCAGTCCTGAAGGACTACACAGTTGTGCCGCTGAGAAGGTACCTGACTGCACCGCTGGTGACTTTATAGTCCAATGCGAGAGTGACAATCTCTGTCAGAGTTTCCGCATCTGTAGGACGTGGCAGGTCCCGCAGTAAGCGACTGCATTTTATGCCTGTCCCTCCTATCCTCAGTTTGTTGGACCAGATTGCGCTCAAAGAGCAACAGTGCGTTTCGTACATCTCTTCTCGAGGAGCATCTGTCTCCTGCAACTCTTTCCCACGTGTCGTTTTGTTTTCCTCATATCCTTTACAGGGCATTGCAGTCAACCCAGCATTTTTTCAGCTGCTATTGTCTTGGCAAGTTTTACGTTCAGTAGTTTGCCATTGCTTTCTGAACGACCGGCTCACATAACACCGTAAGTAACCAGCGCGACGCGATCCGCTGCCGAATTCCCACGTGTCTGGAAGTATAATATAACGTATTTCAGTTTCCGAGACATAATGCCGTGTATGAGCCTTTGGTCTTCACTGTGCGATTTCACAAACGGGCTGTTGACTACAATCATTTATTTTATAATATTAAGATGTGCAAACTTATAACACATTAAGATACGTATTAGTTCGTCGGGTGTGAATGCTCTGGGAGACTAGGAGTTCGAATTAGCTCAGTGTGTTGATGCAGTGGTAAAACTCCGCGGAGCAAGCGCGACAGGAGGTTTGTGGTCACCAGAAGGGGACCCCCCTAGCCGTATGGTTCGGCCCCTTTACATTCTTGACACTCTCAAGGGGCGGGTCATGACTCCCGGGCGCTTGTCTCCTGTCGTGAGCATTCACCTTCGAGACGTTCGTTATTGTGCTTATCCCATGTCGACACAGGTAAGTGTGTCTACCCAGAAGCCACCCCACTCTTGAAGAACGAACACTGGGCACCCGGTGCATATTCTACCGCTAACACGGCACCGTAACTGACATTGGGAAAGGCAGCTTCTTTCCCCGGCCTTTGGCCTCAGTCTTCACCTCGGCCCCGGTGGCTAGCTGTGACCCAGTCAGTAGACATCGTTGATACCATGTTGCCTTCTTCTTACCCTGTTCACATGTTACGGATCCGCTCTCCTGCAGGCGCACTATTATATATTCAGAAATGATTACATAATAAGTCAAGCAGCCAGAATACACAAAATGTAAAGTAGGAAAATATCAGCGCGTTTACTGATGTTGTTTCAGTAATTAATACGAAGCTGACGAATTCATAGACTCATATCATACATTTATCATCATCATCATCATCATCATCATCATCATCATCATCATCATCATCATCATCATCATCATCATCATCATCATCATCATCATCATCATCATCATCATCATCATCATCATCATCATCATCATCATCATCATCATCATCATCATCATCATCATCATCATCATCATCATCATCATTATCATCATCATCATCATCATCATCATCATCATCATCATCATTTGCCATTGTCATCCAACACGGCCCTATGGCGGATTCGGCTTCATACATTTTGGGAACAGAACATTTAAAGAGTTCTGTGTGATTTGCCTGGGAAGGATAAAGAACTGACCACCCTATTTCATACCTTCATTTTGAGAACGTGAAAGCTTTACACCGTAACGGTTATGCCTGTCGTTGGACTGCCTTTCGTTGATATTAAAAGCTGTGTTACATAAATAATGCATTTCCCCAGTTTGAAAAATTACACATACTTGTTTACACGCGTGTGTAGAAAATTACCAGTTTCCTTGTATTAAGGGGTATTGGTTATACGGTAAAGAGGTAAAGGAGTCTTTTACATCAGTTTAGTCGTTTTGAGTATATGTTGCTAGGCTCATAGTTGTATAGACCAAGGGCCACTCAGTGGGTGATGTCGTCAATACAACACCGGCTGTCGTTACTTTCTTAAACATTTCCTGGTACCCTGTTAAGGCTGGGTCGACCTGAGGGCGAGATTAATCAAAATAAAATTCGTCTCGTTTCGAATCCGAACACATGACCATAGATTCGGCAGACAGGCGCCTGGCCGTTATGATAGCGCCGATCCCCTGACTGTGCTAGAACCACATTTGTATGGACAAGACGACACTCGATGGCTGATGTGATCAACATAATACCAGCCAAATTTACAGGATGTATTTTTAATGACTGTGCAGTGTTTGAAAATATTGACGGTCCAAGTTTTATTTTTACCTATTATGTAGCATGAACTTTACAGAGTGTGAATACAGAACTTGGACCGGCATTATTTTCAAACACTGCACAGTCATTAAAATACACTCTATACTTCTCAGAACATTTATTGGTACCCATGTTAGGCTGGTTCCACCTGAAAGTACAGTCCAATTGAAAAAATCCCCGTCGGGATTAGGATCCTACCAGACGTCAGGCAGGAGTGACAGCCACTGCGCTACTTCTGGTCCATACGTATGTGCAAGCAGACCATTACAGCCATGTTGTACATAATATATGTGTAACTATGCAGGTGGGAGATGCAGGACGGGACCACGGTTACTGGGGACCCCCGGAGAAGATGACCATGCCTCGCCCTGCTTACAAAATAACAGCTGCTAAACCAGGCTGCGACATTGCCATGGAATTTGCCGCCGCCTTTGCTGCAGGTCACTTGGTTTTCAAAGATTCAGGTATGGATGTGATTTCTATTGCAATCTACGGCTTTATATTGCACGGTTCATGCTTATGTTTTTGCTTGTTTGTGTGCAATCATATATGTCTGCAGTAATTAATATTTGCCAGTACAGCAAATACTGCATTTATTCTTTAAATACCAGAAGACCTTACTAGCGTTCCCAAAGGGGCGACAAAAACAACAATGAACAAAGTATGAGAGTATTACTTTCCAAAGAAGCAACTTATGTAAGTTAAAAGAAATATGATCTATAAAAATGGGACTACCACCATATACCTGGAACGCAAGAAGACGAAGGAAGAAGAAGAAGAAGAAGAAGAAGAAGAGAAGAAGAAGAGGAAGAAGAAGAAGAAGAAGAAGAAGAAGAAGAAGAAGAAGAAGAAGAAGAAGAAGAAGAAGAAGAAGAGAAGAAGAAGAAGAAGAAGAAGAAGAAGAAGAAGAAGAAGAAGAAGAAGAAGAAGAAGAAGAAGAAGAAGAAGAAGAAGAAGAAGAAGAAGAAGAAGAAGAAGAAGAAGAAGAAGAAGAAGAAGAAGGGAAGAAGAAGGAGAAGAAGAAGAAGAAGAAGAAGAAGAAGGGAAGAAGAAGAAGAAGAAGAAGAAGAAGAAGAAGAAGAAGAAGAAGAAGAAGAAGAAGAAGAAGAAGGGAAGAAGAAGAAGAAGAAGAAGAAGAAGAAGAAGAAGAAGAAGAAGAAGAAGAAGAAGAAGGAAGAAGAAGAAGAAGAAGAAGAAGAAGAAGAAGAAGAAGAAGAAGAAGAAGAAGAAGAAGAAGAAGAAGAAGAAGAAGAAGAAGAAGAAGAAGAAGAAGAAGAAGAAGAAGAAGAAGAAGAAGAAAAAAGAAGAAGAAGAAGAAGAAGAAGAAGAAGAAGAAGAAGAAGAAGAAGAAGAAGAAGAAGAAGAAGAAGAAGAAGAAGAAGAAGAAGAAGAAGAAGAAGATACACAATCTTTCCAAACCTCCCTGATTTCTTTCGTCTTTATTTTTTGTGGCGGTATATGCCTAGTGATTCAACTCAACACCGCCCCCCCCCCCCATACACACACACACACACACACACACACCTCACTATACATGAAATACGAAATGCAATTCTACTTAAACATTTCTCAAATTCACAGTTTCCGTTTGACAGTTGACATTATTGTTTTTAATTCAGACTCAGCCTACGCTGCTACACTTCTGGAACACGCCAAACAGCTTTGGGAGTTTGGAAACAAATACCACGGGAAATACAGTGATTCTGTGTCTGCAGCCGCTGGGTATTACAAGTAAGGATTTCGGAAACTGAGTACTTTACATGATAACCACTTTACCGTAATTAATCTAATTACTTGTTGCCCTGCGGTAAAAGACCGAGCCATATGAGAAAACCCGGGTCAATGAGGTCTTTCTGGGAACTGCCGAGTGCATCGACGATGAACTGTGGTTTTCATGGATTAATTTTGTGTTGGCATTCTGGCGGCGGCAATATGCACAGTGTACATGCTGGATTGCCGAGACTCCTGCCTATTCCACTTTTCATACTGGACAGTGGGGAGCATTTTGTCTGATATTCACTGGCACAGGAACGGAGCATAATGGGGATGACCCGTTGCCGTGAAGTTGGAACCTCGACTAACTAATCTATTTACTCTTACAGGGTTTGAGGCAAATACCTTGTATAGTAGTCAACACAGCGCGTGTAAGCAACCACATAGCATTTTTGTTAAATTCTTGTACGATTTATCTGCCAATGGTGCATAGGACCCCAACTAACTCACTCCAAGCCCTTATATTCTTAGCTGCCCCATGCTGCTCTATTGGGGGAACATTGATCACCGATAAGAAAGAAATCCTTCTACGCTGGGCAGGGCATTTCAGCAACATCTTCAATCTAACTTCCTCCGCCTTCCTCAAGTCCCCAATAATGATACTGTTACTGACCTGCCAACAATAGTGGAAGTAAACAAACCTATCCAGCAACTTTCCAGCGCCAAGGCGCCTAGTCCTGACTCCATCCCGGTAGAGATATACAAGGCAGGTGAACCGGTTCTAATAGAGCAGCTTCACCAAGTCTTTACAAACATATGGGTGAATGAGACCATCCCACAAGATTTCAAGAACGCGTCAATAGTCGGCCTTTACAAACGTAAAGGAAACTGCTAATCCTGTGAGAATCACCGAGGCATCTCTTCGCTCTCATTTGCAGGGAAGATACTCGCCAGAATTCTTCTCAATCGCCTCACAGCCCATATCGACCAAGGTCTTCTTCCCGAGAGTCAATGTGGTTTCAGAAAATAGCGAGGAACTGATGACATGATTTTCGCTGCAAGGCAGTTACTAGAGAAATGTCAGGAACAGAACTCCGAAATGTTCTCCACTTTCATTGATCTTACCAATGCTTTTGATAAGTCAGAAGAGAAGGACTGTGGAAGATTATGGCGAAATATGGCTGTCCACGAAAGTTTATTCAAATAGTGTGGTTATTTCATGATGGTATGCAGGCAAGAGTACAGGAAAATGGCGAACTGTCTGAGCCCTTTCCTGTCACCAATGGAGGAGTGAAGCAAGGATGTGTCCTGGCACCAACACTGTTCAGCCTCATGCTTTCAGCTATGCTGACAAATGCCTTAGAAAACAATGACATTTGAATAGACATCAACTACCGCATAGATGGAAATTTGTTCAATCTCAGATGGCTGAAAGCTAAAACCAAAACTACCAGCGACACCGTCAGAGAGCTCTTGTTTGCTGATGATTGCGCTCTGTATGCCAACTCAGAGGCAGACATGCAACACAATATTTCAGCTCTCTCATACGCATGTGCCAACTTTGGGCTCAATATCAATTTGGAGAAGACTAGTAATGTACCAGCCAACTCCAGGGAATAATCACACCATGCCGAATATTAAAGTGAATGGTCATAGACTAAGTCTCCTCCTCCTCCTCCTGCTCCTGCTCCTGCTCCTCCTCCTTCTTCTTCAGCATTCCGAGTCATTGATGTTCTTTGCTGCAGATACAAGCCGTCTCCATTCGTCTCTCTGGTTGACGTTCTCTTGCGAGACTATTTGTTGTGGACAAATTTACATATCTTTGGCAGCACTGTGTCACAAGCTGCCACAATCGATGACAAAGTGAATGCACGAATCTCCAGGGCCAGTGTGGCCTTTGGCAGACTGTACAAGAATGTATGGGACAGAAATGGGATACGCCTACAAACAAAGCTGAAAGTCTACAAAGCAGTCGTATTATCCACACTGCTATGTGCTTGTAAAACTTGGACTGTTTATCAGCGATACGCTAGGAAATTAAACCGCTTCCACACAGTCTGCCTTAGGAAGTTATTGAAGATTAAATGGCAAGACTAGACCCAGACACTGAGTCTTATAAAGAGCGTCCATGCCCAGTATCCACACTACTAATGAAGAATCAGATTCGCAGGGCTAGTAGTCACTTGACTCGCATGCCAAATCACAGGCTCCCTAAAAGAATTTTTTACAGCGAGCTTTGTTGTGGTAAACGCTCCCAAAGCTGCCAGAGGAAACGCTTTAAAGACACTCTGAATATCTCACTAAAAGCTTTTGGAATTCATCACGATACTTGGGTGACTGTTGCCAAGGCCGAAATTCATGGCGTACATCATTATGCAAGTGTGAAATCACTGAGCAAACAGAACTGAAAGAGCTGTGAAAGAAAGGCTGGACAGAAAATCCACAGCATTAGATCTTTCTTCTAGAACGTCAAACATTCTTTGCCCACATTGTCAAAGAAATTTCGAACCAAAGTAGGCTGCATCAGCCATCTTAGAACTCACGGCTCCATACCTTTAACCCCACTGGATGAAGTGAATGGTCATCAATATTCTCGATGGACAAACATGCCCTCCCCAAATTATTCATTTCTGTTTAATTTAATTTTATTAGTGTATGTGTTTTTAGGTTTTCCTCTGTTACTTTTGCCATGTGGATTCCAGACACAGGCTTTTCTAGTTATACTATTTTCAGGTTTTCTTATTGTATGTCCTACTCAGCCCCAGCGTCTTTTCTTTACCAATTGTTTTACTGGTATTTGTCTAGTCTAGTTCTGTCAATGAGCTCTAATCATACCTTCTAATTTGCACAGGCACAACTTAGTGAATGCTTGTAATTTATTTGTCATCGTTTCTGTTGTTCTCCATGTTTCTGATCCACAAATCATTGCATGTGCTATATTGACGGTTAAAAACAATTACTCAAATAGATCGTTACAGGATTAAACAATTTTGGATTAGCATAAGTGTTTAAATATGCAAATATATTCAAAATTGCATTTAAAAATAAAATAGGCAGGCAGCGTAAAATGTGAATACAACATTTAGTGAAGTCTAGCGACTAAGCTTTGACAGCCCTCTCTCTATTCAATAAACTACTTACTGAATATGAATTATGCCTAGCCTGATAATGAAAATTTTGCCTATTTTTATCCGTAATGTTGATTTTACAGTAACATGTTTCTTTTCATAAGCCATGCGTACGTAATCATGTCTGTCCACAGCCTTCTGTCTTATGTATTGCCAGTCATTTCTGTTGCCCATGTTCCTCTGTGCCATGATGTCTAATTGACTAGCAACTTCTCTCTTGGTCTCTGTCTGCCTCTCCACCCCATATACTCTCCCGTTGTCGTGATGCACTCCAACTTTTCCCCGTTGCATGCCATTCTCAGAGTATGTGGACTGTCTCTTTCTGATGCGCTTCAATAGTTCTCTATGTGAGTTAGCCTCTTTTACAATATCTTCATTACTCTTTCTATCTGCCCACTGTGTTCTCAATGTAAACTGTATTATTCTTATGCGAGTAACTAGCTTTTGTTGTGAGTGAACTTCTTCACGATATTTTCATAACTCTTTCTATCCGTCCGCGGTGTTCTTATCATTTTTCTTTATGCCCTAGTGTAAAGACAAACATACTTTCAAAACCACAGTTCAAGAGTGAACGAGCAGTTACATCAGCAATGTTGTTTTGCTAAGGTCACAACCATGTTTAAAAACAATTATAATTTTAAAAAGAGCATCAGGAGTCGACTATTCAGAGAACATTTCAAAGCCGATTCGTGTTATTTGGGAATGCCACATGTTTTCAAATAATTAGGATTTCCATAGTGTAAGAAACATGACTCAAAATATAAAACTGAAAGGGCTTGCAATTATGAGGGGGTTTACAATGAAAACCATAAATGTGCTTTTGCATCTACCTACATGTCTGTCTGTCTGTCTGTCTGTCTGTCTGTCTGTCTGTCTGCCTGCCTGCCTGCCTGCCTGCCTGTCTGTCTGTCTGTCTGTCTGTCTGTCTGTCTGTCTGTCTGTGAAGGTGAGTGCGTATGTGCAAGGCAGGTGGTTTTATGTATTATTGAATATATGGGGTTGAGAGAGAGAGAGAGAGAGAGAGAGAGAGAGAGAGAGAGAGAGAGAGAGAGTATGAATGAGTGAATCATGTAGTGTTTGTGATTATGAGTGGGTGTATGTGTGTGCACGTATGGAAGTGTGTGTGTGTGTGTGTGTGTGTGTGTTAGTGTGTGTGTGTTAGTGTGTGGGTATGTGAATGTACGACTGTGTGAGTATTTGTGCTTTTGCATGCGTGGAAGTGTGTATGTGTGCGTTACGTTTCTATGGAAAGGAGTGTATGTGTGTGCCTTGCTGTATGCATGAATGAGGATATATGAGCGTGAGAGAGAGAGAGAGAGAGAGAGAGAGAGAGAGAGAGAGAGGGAGAGAGAGAGAGAGAGAGAGAGAGAGAGAGAGAGAGAGAGAGAGAGAGAGAGAGAGAGAGAGAGAGAGAGAGAATTAACTAGCTAATTAACTAACAAAGAAAAAGAGTGAATATTTATGTAAAAGTAAACTTTTGTTAGTGAGTTTGTGATAGTGAGTGAGTATATGTGTATGTGAGTGAGAGTCTGAAAAAGTAAAGAACAAAAGTATCATTTTCCGATGTAGTCACCACTGGGTTCAATACACGTCCTTCAGCGCCTATAAAGTGCTCGAATTCCCGAAGAAAATAATTATACTCTGTGCGCCTGACCAGGTCATGAACAGTCTGTAAAAATAAAGAATGTATTGCTTCTGATGGTTTTCCCTTACATCGTTCAATGACGTTATTAGTAGTATTGTAAATCAGAAAGCACCTTGCTTGTTGCGGATCTTATATAAAGCAACCATGTATCGATCCTGATCCCCAAAGGGCGATAACTCCTTGGTTTCTAAAAAAGTAGGCGTGATATTCAAGTGACCCCTTAAAGTAAAGATAAGGTTGTGATTAGGACTATGGGTGTTTTCAAGTAGTAAAATGGTTTAGGTACAATATTTAACATAAAACATAAAACAATCAAAATTAAAAAAAAAAAAAAACCGATGTACAGAGAAGATGTATAATAATTTTATTACAAGGAAAACATATATAGACAAAAATACAATTTATATTGAACAGTAAACAATTAAATGAGAAGAGGTATGGTCCATGCACTATTAGATTGCACTTGTCGTTTTATGTACAAATATGACAAGGAAGCACGATGCTGTTGATAAGTATAGACACTCGTCCCGTGGGTCTTAAATCCCATATTGGTTCCCCCATCCGCCTCTTGGGTGATGAGAACATTCAAGAATGTGTCCTTGTCCAAGGCATTGTGGTTTTTGGTCAGACCTTTGGCGCTCGTCTTGGGATAGGAGCCAAAACAATGATATGTCTTGCTGCATAAGGAGACAATCCTCTCCCCTTCGAATTCTAGTTTAAATAGCCCGAGGTTCTCTTTTCATAGGCTTTGATGTCCTGACAATCAAGACAGGTAGTAGTACTAGGGGTAGTTCTATGAACAGGGCAGACTTCAGACGGGAACCACTTATTGTAGACTCTGTCATATTCTGCTCGTAGATGTGGTCTAACCACCCCAGAGAGTGAGTCGGCGCTAAGAGCGAATTAGAAATAGTCAGTGTCCAATTTCGGTGAGTTGATAGTAGTCTTTAGAGACTTTGTCGAGAAAGTCATAGTAGAAAGCCAGCATGCGCAACTTGGCATACAGGTAGACAAAGAACCCAATCTGTAGAAGTAGATCCCACACCGTTTTCCTCTTTAGCATTTCAACTTCGACAAGATCAGTTATAATAGCAATCATGTTTTTAAACCTGGGGTTACTGAGTAGTTTGGTAGTATCTTTTCCCTGGCAGTAGGAGACATCGGTATGTTTGGCTTTATTGGTTAGTCGTGTTGCCATAAACGGTGTTACCTAACAATTTCATAGTGTCGGCTGTAATAGCCTCAACTGGGTTTTTGTCCCCTTGGCGGGTGTTAGAGACTGTTTCCCCAAATTGTTTAAAACAACCAACCCGTCGATATTCGATTGTCTGGTAGATGTGGGTAACAACCAACCCATGAGCTAGAATACCACTTTAAAGCGGGGTGGCAAAAGAAATTTTCTTCCCGATATAACTACCGATCAAAGTCCGTCGTGGAGTAGTCAGTAGTTTATTTTTTGTGGCGTATTCTTTCATAAATTCTCCAAAATCGTCTCTCGACACTTCCGTGTTCTTGAAAATAGGGGGAATCTCAGCAAAGGGCTCTTGCAAATCAGCCGAGGTCTCAATATCACATGCAAACAAACCGAAAAACGTGTCGGTATTTACAGCATCGAGAATATGTTTTTCAGTCAACGAATCTCAAGGAAGCTCCGACGGTGTAATCTTCTCTTTCAGGAAAAACTTGATTGCTGTATTTGATTGTGTGTTGCAGTAGTATCCTCTAACCAAAGGAATGCCGCTGTTAATACCTCCGCCCCCATATTCACGCTGGAGGTCGTAGTCCCACATGCCAGAGTCTCCTTTTTTCAAGACTCGTTCCTTAGCATTTACAATAAAACCCTAACTACTACGTCTGTCTCTCACCACTGACCCATCTGTGTAGACGACAATGTCACCTTAATGATTGTTACTCTGGCTCAGTCGTTGCACCTAAAACTCGGTGCGACCCACTGCCCATTCTCTGCACTCACGATCCAGTGTTACGGTTTACACTGCACCCCGTCATGTCTTCTGAAACCTCAACCCATTCTCTCTCACGACTATCTAGAGAATACTGTCGGGATGACAGTAAACGTTATATGGGAGTGTGAGTGGCAGAAACTAAAAAGATCAAACACAGCAATCAAGTGTTTCCTGAAAAAGAAGTTTCCACCCTCAGAGCGTCCTTGGGGTTCGTTGACTGAAAACAGATGTTCAAGGCTGTAAAAACGAACACGTTTTTCGGTTTGGTTGAATTTGATATTGAGACCTTAGCTGATTTGCAAGAGTCCTTTGCTGAGATGCCCCCTATTATCAAGAACACGGAAGTGTCCAGAGACGACATTGGGGAATTTATGAAAGAAGAAAACACACACACACACACACAAAAATAATAAATAAACTACTGACTACCCCACGACGAACTTTGGTCGGTAGTTATTTCGGGAAGAAACTTTTATTAGCCTCCTCACTTTTAAATTGGTATCTAGCTCATTGGTTGGTCGTTACAACCATCTACCAGACAATCGAATATCGACCAATTATTTTTTCTTTTCTTTGGGGAAACAGTCTTTAACGACCGCCGCCAAGGGGACAAAAACTTAGCTGAGGCTATTACAGCCGACACTATGAAATTGTTAGGTAACGCCGCTTTGGCAAAACACTAACCAATAAAGCCAAACATACCGATGTCTCCTTCTGCCAGATGGGAAATACTACCAAACTACTTAATAACCCCAGGTTTAAAAACATAATTGCTATTACAACTGATCTCTTTGAAGTTGAAATGCTAAAGAAGAAAACGGTGTGGGATCTACCCCTACAGATTGGGTTCTTTATTTACCTGTATGCCAAGTTGCGCATATTAGCTTTCTACTATGACTTTCTCGACAAATGTGTCTCTAAAGACGACTACCAGCTCACCGAAATAGACACTGACTCTCTCTACTTGGCTCTTAGCGCCGACTCACTCTCTGAGGTGGTTAGACCACATCTGCGAGCAGAATATGACAGTCTACAATAAGTGGTTCCCGTCTGAAGTCTGTCCTGTTCATAGAACTAATCCTAGTACTACTACCTGTCAGGACTGTCAGGACATCAAAGCCTATGATAAGAGAAACACGTGCTATTTAAACTAGAATACGAAGGGGAGTGGATGGTCTCCTTATGCAGCAAGACATATCATTGTATTGGCCCCTATCCCAAGACGAGCACCGAAGGTCTGACCAGAAACCACAATGTCTTTGACAAGGACACATTCTTTAATATTCTTACCACCCAAGAGGCGATTGAGAGAACCAATATAAACTTCAAGATCCACGGGACGAGTGTCTATACTTATCAACAGCATCGTGCTTCCTTGTCATATTTGTACATAAATCGACAATTAAAATCTGATAATATATCGATCATACCTCTTCTCATTTAATTGTTTACTGTTAAATATGCATTGTATTGTTTGTCTATATATGTTTTACCTCTATTAAAATTATTATACATCGTCTCTTTGCATTATTTACTTGTTATTTTGATTGTTTTATGTTTTATGTTAAATGTTGTACCTAAACCACGTTACTACTACTTGACCACACCCATAGTCCTAATCACAACCTTACCTTCAATTTAAGGTGTCACTTGTCTACCATGCTTACTTTCTTAGAAACCAAGGAGTTATCGCCCTTTGCGGAACAGGATCGATAAATGCTTGATTTATATAAGATCCGCAAAAATCAAGGTGCTTTCTAATTTAGTATACTACTGTTATTTCCCTTCTTCACTCCTCTTTCGAAGGGAGTGCATAATACCTAGTTATACCCATCCCAGTAAATGTGTCCGACTTCAGCATATATATTGTGTCAGGTTTGCTCCCTCCAGACAGATTCCATCTCTGGTAACGGGCTCCATCTACCCGGTGGAAGATTTCATTTCCTAACAGTGTTGCCAGTACAGTGGCCTTACGGCCCACCCTTCAGTTATTTCCAACGTCATGGGGTTTTTAAGGTGCACAACTTGCACACGGGACCTCATATTTGTCGTCATTATTGGAGAAGACTGAGGATCTGACCTCACTATCCAAGAGATGAGGGAGGTTGTGTGATATCACTTGATACCAGTGGTTCTTGGAAACATTTCCAGCCATATGCTACAATCCTATCCGGTATCTTCTGAACCACGAAATTCTATTCGAGTAATTCAAGTTTTGCATGATCTATTATTAAATAAATAATCATAGCCTTTCATTCACAGCTCAGAACAACTGATTCCTTCAAGTGGTGAATGACTTCTAATAAATAAACATCCACTACCTTTCATTCACAGCTCAAACAACTTCACCGATGAACTAAGCTGGGGCTCCCTGTGGTTGCACAAAGTTACCAAGGAAAGCAAATATCTGGCTCTGGCGGAGAGGTGGTTCGACCCAGATCCCGCATGGGGTCAATCCTGGGATGAAAAGACTATTGGTAATCAGGTAAGTGCCCGAATACATCTACAATACATCATCATCATCATCATTACGTGGCGAGTACATTGCAGAACGTTGTTCTCATCAAAATTCGAAAACCCTCAGAAACCTTTTGCCAGTTTTCCCGCCCCATGCAAACTTATGCTCAAGATGTCTGCAATGTCTCGTGCCCATTTTCGTGCTGCTCATATTCTGTCTATTCACGAACGGACTTAGAATGGGATTTGAAGGAAAAGAAACTATAAGTTTTAAGATACGTGTCTGGCGATTTCAACTCTTCGAGTCTGCACAATGTAAAGAAAACTTCACTTGATAAACCCACACATTTATAATGCGAATATTTATATAATATAATCATAATATAATAGATGTATGTAATAATTCTGCCATTAGACATTATTGGTTAAAGGCTAAAAGAGCAAACAGCTAACAACAACAACAACAACAACAACAACAACAACAACAACAACAACAACAACAACAACAACAACAACAACAACAACAACAACAACAACAACAACAACAACAACAACAACAACACAAAAAACAACAACAACAACAACAACAACAACACCACCACCACCACCACCACCACAACAACAACAACAACAACAACAACGGCAACGAACCAGTTATATTTCTGTTCTAATATGAATTTAGTCTTCAAATATGTCAATGTCTTTCACTGTCAGTAGTCAATGTATCATTTCATGTCTCTCTGAAGAATGCAACAAACGGCAAATGGGTGCCATATTACTTAGACCATACTCTGTGAAATGTAGTATGAAACAAATGATCATTCAATCAGTCAAGTGCAGTCTCCACAACGAGTGTTCGCTGAAATGGGTCTCAAACACATTCTGTCTGTCTCTTTCTCTCGCTCTCTCCCGCACTCTCTCTCTCTCTGGTTGTACAGTCTGACAGTCTGACAAATTGTTGTTCGGGCATCTCCTGGTATTATAATCTCACATGTATCGTTGCCTACCTCTTCTTGCTCGCACCACTTCGACTGTTTTCCCTAGAATGGCTTTAAAATATATAGCCATGTTTGTTCATTAAACCGTAATATTTGACATATACCCGTGTGATGCCGGCTCTGCGGCGAAGGGGTAACGAATGCAATTCTTATTCCCGCATACCGCGTTCGAAATACAGCTGCGGAAGATTTGGAAGCAGGTCGTCTTGCGTTGGGTTCCATACAATGGTATGAGTACAGGTCGTTCAGAAAGCAATGGCAAACTACTGAATGAACTTGCCCAGGAATCACAAACAGCCAAATTATTTGGGTTGACTGCTACGTCCTGTAAAGGATACACATCTAACAACCCGCGTGTTACCGAAACCTATAAGGAAAGCAATAAATCGAAAGAACGTAACCCACATTGCATATCGTAAGATGCGACTAAGGAGGGTTGGTGCGAGACGGGTTCGCTCATCCCTAGAAAACTGTAGCTGAAAAATTCAACCAAATCCCAGTAAATCAAGAGCCGGGGCATTGACGCTGTCACTGGATAGGAATTTCGAGAAAGCCAGTTAATAGTTTAACTTAAAAGTTCTGACACTTTAACCCAGTAGGTAAAAGGATTAAACAGATGCATAATAATTCGCAGAGAAGAGAATTAGAGACAGAGATGAGTAGTAATGGGATTTAAATGTAAGGGGCTATAGGAGACAGTAAAGAATAGGACGCCTTGGCGTGAGTTGGTTGGGGACCTATCCACCATTGTAAGATAAAAGGCTGCAGAAGATGAAGATTTATTTATTTATTTATTTATTTATTTTTGCGTTCACTAACTTTGAACTCAAACTTAGTCCTATACACACTACTTTTAGGGCACTGGACTGAAATTTGCGTGTGGATTAGCTGTCCCTATTACTAGTCTCCCTCGCCAACAGGCGAACCCATTCCGACTTCAGAGGTCCTTGTAATTTACGTCCCCAAGTCAAGGACGAGAAGTCAACATTTTCGTTCAAGATTTGATTTTGCCTCTTTTTATAGGCTATCTTCCATCACCTCTCTTTTCATGTTTAGATTCTCTAGGAATTCGATATTTGTTTAATTTGGATTAACAAAATAATAAATAACATACATTCAAATCAATAAAATATCAATAGTACCAATATATTGACCTACTGAAAAAAAAAATATATATAAATGATGAACTATCACTGCAGATTCTCCTGTTCCAAGCTACAGGCGATGAAAAGTACAAGACTGCTATTGAGAACTCATTCAAGGGCTGGATGCCTGGGGGTAAAGTGCCATATACACCTAAAGGATTGGCCTTCAGGCTGCAGTGGGCATCTCTGAGATATGCATGTAAGTTGTGTGTATTAAAACCCTTTCCAAATTTATTCCTGAATATTATGAAAGCATTGAGATTAAATACATACAGCCCATATTCTCTGGTCATGATTATTGGGACCACTGCTGGTGTATGACATTTCACATTACCTTAGTGCTGCTCATTGAAACACGGTTTTGATCAATGCAGCCACTAAAGCATGTTAGTGAGAAGTTAATTTGTCGCGGTTCAAACTTCACGACAAAGGGTCACCCCCATATTACCCTATTCATATGCCAGTGAATATCACACAAAATGCCCTCAATGTCCCATGTGAAGATTGGAACAGACAGTTGTAACGAGAACCCAAGAGTACGCACAGGCAAGTACATGCATAAGGCCTCTGCGAGAATGTCAACACAACAGCTCGCCACGAAAATTACAGTTCATCGTTGATGGAAGCGGCAATCACTAGAAATACAACAGCTTCAAACAAATTACTGAGTAATGCAAAACTAGCTAGTTCAGCCACCGGCTGCTGCAATTTTCTGAACATGCAGGTCACAAAACAAACAACCACGAACAGACGGATAGATGTGAAAGCGCTACACACGAAATCCACAGCGTACAGTGTCGCTCCAAGCACCCAACTCAGTAGCCGAGAAACGAAACCATAGTGAGAAGTAAAAGCATTTGATATAAACATAGTTACGAATAGGAAGAGGTTTCTAAGTGCACCATGTAGTGACATACAGAAAACATAATCTTGAACTTTGTAATAAGAGAACAGACTTCGCCGAAAAGAACATCGAGCTGTCCAGAGATAATCATCTCTGATTAACATTATCTACACACTGAATTCAAAACATTCACTTCTAATTAATGTTGTCGCCACACTGAAGTCGAACCAGTAAGCTGTAATTAACGTTGTCGGTTACACTGAATTCGAACAATTCGTCTCTAATTAATGTTGCCGCCACACTGATTTCGATCCTGTCGTTTCTAATTAATTATAAGCACAAGCTAAGCAGTGGTGTGAAAGAGTGACCCAAATGATATCTAAAGAACCAGAGAAATCAATAATAGCAAGTAGAGAGTTCAAAACTAATAACAGCAATATTAATAACCATAAAAAGGAGGAAAGTAAACATGAATATGGTCCATTGTTAAGAACCAAAACATGACACTTGTGAAACAATTAAGGGGGAATTCGGCGGGAAACTTCAAAGCACTTTTGGCAATCAAGGCATTGACAATATCAGTTGGTATGGGTGACGTAAATGCCAAGATAGAATCAGGTAATAAGGGTCAAGAAGCGATCATGGGGAAATATGGATTAAGGGTAAAGAACGACAATTGAGTTTTATTCGCCAATATGTGCCCAGTGAATCAACACGTCAGAGGCTGTCGTGTTTTTCCGAGGCCTAAACACACGAAACAGAGAATTAGAGAAAGAAATGAAATATGTGGAGAGGAACATGAAGAGTTAAAAGTTAGTTACATATCCATAACAGGACGTCATGGTCAACCCCATCATGTTTTGGCTGTTTGTGATTTCTTGGCAACTTTACGTTCAGTAGTTCGACATTGCTTTCTGAACGACAAGCATTCATACCATTTTATGAAAATCAATGCAAGGCGGCCTACTGCCAAATGGCCGGCAGCAATGTTTTGAACGCGGTATGCGGGATTACGAATTGCGTTCGTAACCATATCACCATAGAGCCTGCATGAAGAGAACTGCAGGAAATAGCCAAGACAGGACGGTTTGGTGTGAGTTTCCTGAGAGCCCACACATATTGAGCTATCACCATATACAGGGTGTATTTTAAATGACTATGCAGTGTTTGAAAATATTGCCGGTCCAAGTTTTGTATTTTCTTATTATATTGCATGAACGCTACAGAGGGTAAATACAAAATTTGGACCGGCAGTATTTTCGAACACTGCACAGTCATTAAAAATACACACCGTGCACAATACACCAATGGGGGTGGGGGGGGGGGGGTGGAGACACATAGTCCTTGACCGTTTTGTTTTCCATGTCTGCCGCCGATGTTTTTCATTCTCGTGTCTAATGATGCCTTCACAGCTAACATGGCTATGGCGGCGCTGATAGCTGCAGAATTGGGAATCATGAAGACTGAGCTAAGACACTGGGCGATGTGCGAGATGCACTATGCTCTAGGAGACACTGGTTTCAGCTACATCATTGGTTTTGGCAGCAAATATCCACACAGTCCTCACCACAGATCTAGGTATGATGTGTCACATTTTTGTTATATATTTATTGATGTAGATATTCTTAGATATTCTGTATGTAAGAATAACTTGAGTAAAGAAAAGAACAAATTCATCCACACGACAAGATCTAAATATTGAAGAAGGTGGGCTACTAAAGACGATAAAACAAAGACAATTGAAATATTTTTGTTAATTAAAACGAAATGAAAGTTAGGAGAGAACAATAATGGAGGAGTATATGCCTGGGAAGAGAGGATGACGAAGGCCAAAGAGAAGATGGGTGCATGATGTGGCGCATGATCTCCAGATGGGTGTATCGGACGCGGGACATCTTGCTTATGATCGAGAAGTTTTCTAGGAGGTTGTTATGTGAACGAGATTCTACAAAGGACATGCTACTGAATGAATGAATTTACTGATCAGTTATCAGTTGTCAGTTGGGGTATCTTCATTGCACTCCGGACAGGTCCATAGGTGATCAAATCCTTCCCCCAGCATATGCATCAACGTTCGGGGGCCTATAGTCCCAGTTCTGTGTTGGTTGACGAGGCACCTCGTTTTCCCGATGTACCTCTCGTGTCAGGCCGTGCTAATTTACTGATATATCTGGCGAATGTTAGACGTTACCTTGACAGGGGCATGAACGAGGTCAGACACATGTTCTATGTCAGCTCTTGTTATTCGCTACGGGAGGAGAAGGCTGGTCACCTATTCCTTCATGCACTCAGGCCTAAACAAAGTGATGGTTCTAACACTTCACATACCTACAGAAAGTTCTGTCTACGGGACTAACAAATGTATGCATATGTTATACATGTTAGCAGAGAACCATAACCACAGTGTCTTCCAGTATATCAGATCTAAATATTAGACAAATCAGTTCCAATCATCACATTTATCATCATCATCACCATAACCACCACCACCACCACCACCACCACCACCACCACCACCACCACCACCATCGCCATCGTCATCATCAGCACCCATCAATCATCAACCATCATCATCACCAGTCTTGCTAAATGGCTCAGGTGTTCAAGTATCCCCACATATCTCAGCCTCAGATGTTCTGGATCACTTATGTTGACGTTACTCCTCCATGTCATCACCTTTGGCCATCAAACATTTTCTCTCGGCCTGCCCCTGTCTCTCCTACTGCTTATATTTCCAGTGGTCACGATATTTTCTAATGACGACTGAAAGATCATCGTTTGCAGAGTCCAGACAGGCCGGCTGACCATCTCACTGGCAACACATATCCCACGGTCCTCATAACGAATATACACATAATGTGTAATATTATTGCTGTCTGTTTATTTCTGTAAGATAATGTGTAATATTATTGCTGTCTGTTTATTTCTGTAAGATAATGTGTAATATTATTGCTGTCTGCTTATTTCTGTAAGATAATGTGTAATATTATTGCTGTCTGCTTATTTCTGTAAGATAATGTGTAATATTATTGCTGTCTGTTTATTTCTGTAAGATAATGTGTAATATTATTGCTGTCTGCTTATTTCTGTAAGATAATGTGTAATATTATTGCTGTCTGCTTATTTCTGTAAGATAATGTGTAATATTATTGCTGTCTGCTTATTTCTGTAAGATAATGTGTAATATTATTGCTGTCTGCTTATTTCTGTAAGATAATGTGTAATATTATTGCTGTCTGCTTATTTCTGTAAGATAATGTGTAATATTATTGCTGTCCTGCTTATTTCTGTAAGATAATGTGTAATTTTATTGCTGTCTGCTTATTTCTGTAAGATAATGTGTAATATTATTGCTGTCTGCTTATTTCTGTAAGATAATGTGTAATATTATTGCTGTCTGCTTATTTCTGTAAGATAATGTGTAATATTATTGCTGTCTGCTTATTTCTGTAAGATAATGTGTAATATTATTGCTGTCTGCTTATTTCTGTAAGATAATGTGTAATATTATTGCTGTCTGCTTATTTCTGTAAGATAATGTGTAATATTATTGCTGTCTGCTTATTTCTGTAAGATAATGTGTAATATTATTGCTGTCTGCTTATTTCTGTAAGATAATGTGTAATATTATTGCTGTCTGCTTATTTCTGTAAGATAATGTGTAATATTATTGCTGTCTGCTTATTTCTGTAAGCAGTAAAGTAAAGGCCGCTCCCCGTGGCGAAGGCGTTGCGTATGCCGCTTACCCGTGTTCGAAACACAATGGCAACCGATTTGGCAGCAGACCGTCTCTTGCTTGTTTTAACGTGTTGGTATGGGAGCCGGTAGTTCAGAAAGCGATGGCAAACTACTGAACGTAAAAACTTGCCAAGACATCAACAATGGCAGTAAAATGCTGGTGTTGATCGCAACATCCTGTAAGATATGCAGCTTTAAAACAAGTAAAGGATAGCATTGCACACGTCCTAAGGCGTATCTGACATACGGGGAACTCTGTAGAGGGTTTGTAAATCAGTATCACGCCGCCCTCGTATCCTCCCCAAGACAATTCATTGGACCAATTGTAAGCTGGGTCCACCTGTCAACCCAGGTCAGTTTTACACATTCGCCTCGATGCGAATTCAAACCTATGACCCAGAGGTCAGCATGGCCGAATGGATAGGAACACGTGTTCTTGAAGATCCTGTTTGCTTATGTCAATGTAACCACTACACCGAGGCAGGTGCACTAAAATGTTGACCTCTCGTCCATGGCTTGGGACGTACATTACAAGTACCCCTGAAGCCAGAGTGGGTTCGCCTGATGGCGAGGGACACTGTTAATAAGGAAAGCTAATACACACGCAAAATTCAGTCCAGCAGTACTAGAAGTAGTGTTATGGACTACGCTTGAGTTCAAAGTGAGCGAGCGCAAAACAACAACAACAACAGCAACAACAACAACAACTACAACAACAACAACAACAATAACCCACGACCCAATAGCCGACAGGCAAGCACCCTAGCCACCTGATGGCACACACTGACGGTAAATATATACATGTATACATCAACAGCTCGTGTCCCATCCCGCCTGCGTTTTGTTCAGCCGACGTGATGTCCAGCGGACAGCCCAATGTACACACACTGTACGGAGCTATGGTCGGAGGTCCAGGTGATCATGACGACTACACAGATGACAGGGGCAATTACGTCAACAACGAGGTCGCCTGTGATTATAACGCCATGATGCAGGGCGCCATTGCGGGTCAGTATGATAATATATCTATGAATTGTAAATATGTACAGAGAGAAATGTTGAATATTTGAGCAAATTCGCATTGGAGGACTAGTTTCTTTACTTAATGATTTGGGTCAATTCTCGTTTATTGACATCATTGTTGGTAATATATAGAGTGATTTTGTTGTTGTTCGCATATCCTTTACAGGACATCGCTGACAACATCAGCATCTTTCAGCTGATTGTTGATTTCTTGGCAAGAGTACGCTCAGTAGTTTGCCATTGCTTTCTGAGCGGCCGGCTCACATACCCCGTAAGTTACCGATGCGATTACGAATCACTGCTGATTCTCACCGTCATCACGTTACCGACGAGAGTATACGAGGTTACGGAGAAAAGTCATAACCTCTAAGCCACGAAGTCGGCGTTTACTTATATATTATATTATTTATTTATTTGTTATCTGATACTGTAGACGTAGTTGAAAACATTATTTTGTGTATGCTTATTTTGCATAGCGTTTTATTTGTTATACCGTTATCATCACGTGCCTTGCTAAATGGCGTAGTCGTTCATGCATCACCCTAGATCTCGGTCTCGGGTATTCTGAATCAATTCTGTTGATGGTGTTACTCACGCCACCGTCTTAGACTATCTCTAATGCACGTTACTAGTTTGTGCGGGGAGCGGCCCGAGGCGAAAGAAATGCCCAATACATGGAAGTTAGTTAGTTAGTCGACACATCATCCTCATTGCACATCGAATCATTCAGTCCATAATTGCTCGGATCCCCTCCTCAGCAAATCCCGCAGCGTGTAGCGGCTCACGACACCAGTTCTTTGTTGGTTTATCAGTCTTCTTTGGCTTCCTGCGTAGTGTTCTTGTTTTGCCACACCTCTTTTGATTTGCTGTTCTCGCAGTCTGACCATAGTTGTAGATTCGCAGTCATCACTTGGTTCTCGCAAAAGTCTTACTTCTCGTAGAGCATGCAGAATGTCAGCCTGGCCCATGGCGCGTCCGCCCTCCACATTAGCCTTACCTGCGAGCTTATCAGCCCCCTCATTTCCTTGTACTCCGGCATGCCCTGACACGAAGATACCAATACATGGAAGTGAGAAATTAAAGCAGCCATGTGCAGGACGTGGCGATTCCTTGGGTGAGCCCAGTACCAGAGCGATGTGTGTAGGCTCTGAAATTATGGAAGCCTCCTTGCATGGCGGATTATATCCATGGACTGTCCCTGCCTTCCTTTGAGGGCTAACCGTGAAGTCTTCAACCGTTCTAACTTGACCAGCTAGGATGTGGACGACACCACAACAGTAAGAGTCGAATGTCCTAACGCAATTACCTATATAAAAAAAAAAAAAACAACACATTACAGATGAACGCAGAAGAAGAAGACCATCTCTAATTCTAATAAAATTCTCCCAGTCAGTCCTTGCCTCTTCTACCGCTGATTTTCCCAGTCATCACGATGTTTTCCAATACAACTCTTCTCATTTCATAACCATTTTGTATATACTTTACTAATATCTACAATAAGTTTGGAATATCGAGCATCTATTTCAAGGAGTTACACGTAAAGTAATGCTGCCATCTTAGGAGAACACAACCTGATCAATTGCCGATAAAAGCATACATTCAAAAGAAATGTGGATACAGAACAAGACGAAGGCCAAGAACACACGAATAGACAAGACACATATACATCATATACATAAACACGACATATCCAAAACGACTCATTCTGGCAGCGGAACAGAAGTTTATTGCCGTTCCCCGCCCCACGCTTAACGATAAGTCTTAGTGAAATGACAGCTGGAGCCAGACATTAGACAATAGTCCAACATAAGGATGATCTCTTATTCTTTGTGGGATGTTCGTTGTCTCACCACGCTTTATCAGATGTCAGAAGTTACACACAATTGTTAAATTGTGTTAAGTCCCAATAACCGGTGTTTTTGCTGTTCCAGGTCTGAAGCATCTTCTGATAACTGGAGAGCACCCAGAGAAATTGGGCAATGCAGATTGCCCTTACAAGTAGCCAACTAAGCCGCTGACACTTTTGACCAATTAGAGCGCACGGCTCGTCAACAGTGTATTGTAGGAAATGCATCTTGAAAGCTAATCAATATCTCGATTGGCTGTGGAGCGCATTAACAGTTAATACACATAGATACGAATGAAGTATTACCGATATATAGAGTAATATTGAAACGTTGAAATGTTTATAAATAAATAAATTGTATCATGTTGCAGGGTTGCATGTGTTTCCTCAATAAAGATACTCTTATGAACATGCCTTCATGTCTTTTATTATTTACAACATGTGATCTCATTCATATCTGAGTATGTATCAAGCTCCTCGCTTTGCTTTGACCTTTAACTCCTTACATAAGCAAGTCTTTTCAGTTTTCTTTACTCCCCCAGCTCCATACGTTTATATACTGTGTCGTAGATAAGGCACGCGAAACACTTTTTGTTTCTGCCAAGGGCCAAGGGCCAAATGGATATTTATAACATCATTATCAGACTATAAACACTTATCAACTGAAACATAATCCTGCTAAATTTGGTCAAACGTTTAGTTAACGCAACCCCGTATTGTGCTGGCTCTAATGGCTTCTCTTTGGTGATTCGTGTCGTGTTAGATGGTATTGATGATGTTGCTAATGGATTTATTGATGATTGTTTATAAAGGTTATAAATGTAAAATAATTTCGCGGGCCTTACACGTCGTAATGATCCTTTAACCATGTCTGTACTGATTGTTCCTCTTTTGTTATTAGTAATTTAATTTGTTTTAATATTGGAAGCCGTAATATCTTCCAAATCTTAACCTTTGTAAACTTGATCCTTCCTATCTCATCTCAATGTCTGTGTATATTAAGATTCGTTCCATTATTATTACCATTATGACTATAGTCTGTCCAGAAATGAATGCCTTCATTCACGATCAATTATTTTGAAAACTGTCTGTTGCATAGTTATGAAATTTTTCTTGCCGTCTTATACTTACCACCTTCCAACGAATATGACTTTGATAGGTCCAAAAGCAACTTAAATCATGGAAAGCGGCGACAATTCTTTGATGTTTTGGTGAAAAACTAGTGATTTCTCGCTAACGAACTTGTTTTACAGTAATGCCCCGTTAATCTATCTATATATATAAAACACGATGTATGTATGTCTGTTCTTTATGCGTTCGCGAACGGTCCATCAGATTGAGATGAAATTTTCTACATGCTTTCTTTTCATTCCCGTGCAGCCAACTGTCATAGTTTGTTAGTGTACAACATGCTATGTACTTACTAAAATTTAATATTTAAATTTACATTATCATTTATATATAGCGAGGGGACTTAACTTAAGAAAAGTTATTTCAAGGGGCATAACTTTTAATAGCATTGCTATATATTTTATATATAGATTGTTGCATTGTTTTCACAGATTTATAAACTCTTTGTCTACAGTTATGTACAGGCATATGAGTTATAATAAATAATATATAATCTTTAAGGCATTTTCAAAGTTTTCATAAAAATAATGCATCTATTTAAATAGTGAAAATTTTCTAACTCATCTTTTTATTTTTCTTCAACAGCACATTAATTTTTTTTTAACATTCTCATATGTATGTATGGCGCGTTACACCCACGTTGGGTATTTATGATGCCCATGTTAAACATTTCCTCAACGAGTTACTTTTCATGCATTTTAATGCTTATTGTTCTTTTGTTGTCAAAGAATTGCTTCATAAGAGATGTTGAATGAAAGAATGTATGAGAGGAAATAGAGAAGAAAGGCAG
This sequence comes from Cepaea nemoralis, assembly GCA_014155875.1. Lineage (NCBI taxonomy): Eukaryota > Metazoa > Mollusca > Gastropoda > Stylommatophora > Helicidae > Cepaea > Cepaea nemoralis. Next base: position 341,030 of record JACEFZ010023928.1, read on the forward strand.
AATGTAGGACGGGCCTGCGTGCCCAATCCTTAACCCTTTGAAAATAAAGATTTTCGTTCGTTAAAAAAAAAGTAATTTTTTGTGAGAGAAAGTTAGTTGCATATCGTTTGCAGTACTTTGCAGTCAACCCACCGCCCACCATTTATTGGCTGTTCGTGATATCTTGGTAAGTTTACTTTAGATAGATCTCTTCCAATCATATTGTCTACTATCAATCTATATTTTCTTCTATTCTATCTATATTTTTAACGGGAACGGGCCGAACATAGATAGATAGATAGATAGATAGATATAGAGATAGATAGAGAGATAGATAGAGAGATAGATAAAGAGATAGATAGAGAGATAGATAGAGAGATAGATAGAGAGATAGAGAGATAGAGAGATAGATAGATAGAGAGATAGATAGATAGAGAGAGAGGGGTAGGTAGGTAGGCAAGCAGGCAAGCAGGCAGGCAGGCAGGTAGATAGATAGATAGATAGATAGATAGAAGATAGATAGATAGATAGATAGATAGATAGATAGATAGATAGATAGATAGATAGATAGATAGATAGATAGATAGATAGATAGATCCCCGCCAGGTGTGGGCGAATCCGGGCCGGTTCGTCTGTTTTGGGAACGGGAACGGGAGCAATGGCCGAATATGAATTAAATGAGACGCTTACCACAAGGGACTGGTCGAAGCTGGGCCGGATCAGACAGACAGACAGACAGAAAGACAGACAGACAGACAGACAGACAGACAGACAGACAGACCGACCGACCGACCGACCGAATAACCGACAGACAGACAGACAGACAGCCAGACTGACCGACCGACCGACCGACAGACAGACAGACAGACAGACAGACAGACGCTTTTATTGTAGTGTGTACAACTATAACCAAGTCATTACATTGGCCGACTAAACTTTTCTCATAGCCACAGTGTAGAGATGTGATCACCGACATCAGTCGAGGAAGACATGCATTTTACCTAACAACTAGATGGTCACACAGCGACGAGTGGCTAGCGCAACCTATCAGATGTATAATATTACACACGAACACAACAAACTATCCCGACTCAACCTTAGGTGTATCATTAACATGGCTTATTACGTGTCCACTGACCTAACCAGCGACGGTAGCACGACTCAGAGCAAGCATTTTACACGTTCACTACCTCTCTATGTGTCTATACGGGACTTTTCATCTTTCCAAAGAAACACATTTCCAAGACCAATATATGTTCTTCAGCGTGTGTGATCATTGCCCCGTATCACATCCAGACAAAAGTGCACTTCAACAGTCAAATAAGAAAATATGTTAGCAAAATGGGAAAATTTAGGTCAAACTTACAAATATCTCCACCAAAGTTATGAAAAGTAGGAAAAGCTATTACCCAAAAGGAAACATTTTGGCCACATTTCCTCCAAACGTATGAAAAGTAGGAAAATTGTCAGCCAAATGGGAAAAGTTTCGACCAAACTTATAAATGTCTCAGCCAAACTTATGAGAACTAGGAAACTTGTTAGCCAAAGGGAAAACAAAAATCTAGGTCAAGTAGGAAATGTGTTAGCTAAATGTGAAAAATGTCGACCGAAGACAGAAACAGCTCATCCACACTTATGAAAACTAGGAAAATTTGCTAGCCAAACAGGAAAAATATTGGCCAGGTAGGAAAATTTATTGACCAAATGTGAACATATATCAGCCAAAGAGAGAAATATCTCGTCCACACTTATAAAAAGTAGGACAATTTGTTAACCAAATGTGAAAAAATATCATCGAAAGAGAGAAATATTTCAACTACACTTATAAATATATCAGTCAAAGTTATGAATACTAGGAAAATTGTCCGCGAAATGGTAAAAGGTTAGGCCAAAATACAGAAATATCTCAGGCAAACTTATGAAAAGTAGGAAGCTTTGTTAGCCAGAGATGGAAAACCTAGGTCAAGTTGGAAAATCTGTTACCCAAATATGAAAAATATCGGCCAAATACAGAAATATCTCGTCCACATTAATTAAAACTAGGAAAATATGTCGGCCATATAGGAAACATATTGGCCTAGTAGGAAAATTTGTAGGCCAAATGTGAAAAAAATATCAGCCAGAGAGAGAGAGAAAGAGAGAGAGAGAGAGAGAGAGAGAGAGAGAGAGAGAGAGAGAGAGAGAGAGAGAGAGAGAGAGAGAGAGAGAGAGAGAGAGAGAGAGAGAGAGAAACATCTCGTTCAGACCTATAAAAAGTAGGAAAATATGTCACCCAAAGGGAGAAAATGTCTGTCAAATATAGAAATATCCCAACTAAACTTATGAAAAGTAGGAATATTTGTTGACCACAATGCGAAAGATATTGACCAAGTAGGAAAAATATGTTATTCAAAGAGGAAAAATATTGAAGAAGTGTAGCAGAGTTAGGAATAGGAAGAAGGGGCAACGAGGTGTGCATAGTCAATAGGGAAGTAGGGTACGGTCAAGAACCATAATATGGGGTAGATAGGGTGGGGTCGTCCTATGACGAGGATCTTAGAAACAAGGACAGGTGTGAATGACCCATCCTCCGATATGGACGTATGGTTTAGCTGGGCAACATCTGGCTTGATGGTTTGTTATAACTATCTCCGTTGATTCTGAATAAAGTAATATGAAGAAAGAACCGTCTTGGAGTTATTGCCAGTTCACCGTTACCTCGCTGTACTGTTACAGAAGTAACGAAGTACATCGTTAAATCTTTTGGAAAGTAGGAAACTTTGTTAACCAAATGTGACAAAAATATCAGACAAAGAGAGGAATATCTCGTCGAAACTTATAAAAAGTAGGAGAATTGTCAACTAAAGAGGGAAAAAATAGGCCAAATACAGAGATTTATCATCCAAACGTTTAAAAAGATGGAAACTTTGTTAGCCAAAGGGAAAAAAAAACACCTAGGTCAAGTAGGAAAATATGTTAGCCAAATGTGAAAAATGTCGGCCAAATACAGAAATATCTCGTCCACACTTATGAAAACTAGGAAATTTTTTTAGCCAAATAGGAAAAATATTGACCAAGTAGGAAAATTTGATAGCCAAATGTGAAAAAATATCTCGTCCTGATTTATAAATAGTAGGAAACTTTGTCTACCATGGGGGAAAATGTCAGCCAAATACAGAAATATCTCAACCAAACGTATAACCACACGGGAAAGACATTGACCAAGTAGGAAAATGTCTTAGTCAAAGAGGAAAAATATTGACCAAGTAACGAAATACATCGCTCAAACTTATGAAAAGTAGGACAATTTGTTAACTAAATGCGAAAAAAATATCAGCCAAAGAGAGAAATATCTCGTCCAAACTTATAAAAGAAGGACAATTTGTCAACCAAATGGAAAAAGGTTTGACCAAATATGGAAACAACTCGACCAAACTTATAAAAATGAGGGGAAAATGTTGACCAAATACAGAAATAACTCAACCCAATTTATAAATATGGCAACCAAACTTATGAAACGTAGCAAAATGTTTTAACCAAATGGGAATAAATATCGATCAAATAGGAAAACTTGTTAGCCAAATGAGAAAATATTGACCAAATAACAAAACATGTCATCCTAATTTATAAAAAGTATGAAAATTTGTTTACCACAGGGGGAAAATATCGACTAAATAGGAAAACTTTTTAGCCAAAAAGGAAAAAAAAAATTATATTGGCAAAATAATGAAATAGCTCATCCAAATTTATGAGAACTAGGAATATTTGTTCCCCAAATGGGAAAGATCTAGGTCAAATAGAAAAATATGTTAACCAAAGGGAGAAAATGTGGTACATGTAACGAAATGTCTGATCCAAATTTATAAAATGTAGGAGTCATCCAAATGGGAACAATGTCGGCCAAATACAGAAATTTCTCAACCAAACTCATGAAATGTAGAACATTTGTTAGCTAAATGGGAAACAATATTCGTCAAGTAAAGAAATAGCGCTGCCAGACTTATAAAAAGTAGGAACATTTGTTAACCAAATGGGAAATATCTTGGACAAGTAGGAAAATTTGTTAGCCAAAGGGACAAATATTGACTAAGTAACGAAATACAGCATTAAAACTTATGAAATGTATGAAACTTTGTTAACCAAATGTGAAAAAAATGTCGCTCAAAGAGTGAAATATTTCAACTAAACTTATAAAAAACATGAATTTGTGTGAGAAATTTCTGTATTTGGCCGACATTGTTCCCATTTGGTTGACTCCTACATTTTATGAGTTTGAATGAGATATGTCGTTACGTGTACCATATATTCCCCCTTTGGTTAACATATTTCCCAACTTGACCTAGATTTTTTCCATTTGGGTAAAAAATTGTCTTTGTTTTCATAAATTTGGATGAGCTATTTTCTTATTTGGTCAATATTATTTTTTCGTTTTTTTCTAACAAGTTTTCCTACTTAGTCGATATTTTCCCCCTGTGGTAAACAAATTTTCATACTTTTTATAAATTTGGATGAGATATGTTGTTATTTGGTCAATATTTTCTCATTTGGCTAACAAGTTGTCCTATTTGATCGATAGTTTTTCCCATTTGGTTAACACATTTTCCTACGTTTCATACGTTTGGTTGCAAAATTTGTAAATTGGGTTGAGTTATTTCATATTTCATATCTCATCCTAATTTATAAAAAGTATTAAAATTTGTTTACCACAGGGGAAAAATATCGACTAAATAGGAAAACTTTTTAGCCAAAAAGGGAAAAAAAAATATTGACAAAATAACGAAATAGCTCATCCAAATTTATTAGAACTAGGATATTTGTTCCCCAAATGGGAAAAATCTAGGTCAAGTAGGAAAATATGTTAACCAAAGGGGGAAAATGTGGTACATGTAACGAAATGTCTCATCCAAACTTATAAAATGTAGGAGTCATCCAAATGGGAACAATGTCGGCCAAATACAGAAATTTCTCAACCAAACTCATGAAATGTCGAAAACATGTTAGCTAAATGGGAAAAAAATATTCGTCAAGTAAAGAAATAACGCTGCCAGACTTATAAAAAGTAGGAACATTTGGTAACTAAATGGGAAATATCTTGGTCAAGTAGGAAAATTTGTTAGCCAAAGGGACAAATATTGACCAAGTAACGAAATACAGCATTCAAACGTATGAAAAGTATGAAACTGTGTTAACCAAATATGAAAAAATGTCGCCCAAAGAGTGAAATATTTCAACTAAACTTATAAAAAACATGAATTTGTGTGAGAAATTTCTGTATTTGGCCGACATTGTTCCCATTTGGTTGACTCCTACGTTTTATGAGTTTGGATGAGATATTTCGTTACGTGTACCATATATTTCCCCTTTGGTTAACATATTTCCCAACTTGACCTAGATTTTTCCCATTTGGGTAAAAAATTGTCCTAGTTTTAATAAATTTGGATGAGCTATTTCATTATTTGGTCAACATTATTTTTTCGTTTTTTTCTAACACGTTTTCCTACTTAGTCGATATTTTTCCCCTGTGGTAAACAAATGTTCATACTTTTTATAAATTAGGATGACATATTTTGTTATTTGGTCAATATTTTCCCATTTGGCTAACAAGTTTTTCTATTTGATCGATAGTTTTTCCCATTTGGTTAACACATTTTCCTACGTTTCAGACGTTTGGTTGCAAAATTTATAAACTGGGTTGAGTTATTTCTGTAGTTGTTCAACATTTTCACCTCCTTTTTATAAATTTGGTTGAAATGTTTCTGTATTTGGTCTAACATTTTCCATTTGGTTGACAAATTGTCCTTCTTTTTATAAGCTTGAATGAGATATTTCCCTCTTTGGCTGATATTTTTTTCACATTTGGTTAACAAATTTTCCTACTTTTCATAAGTTTGAGCGATGTATTTCGTTACTTGGTCAATATTTTTCCTCTTTGACTAATGCTGAACTGTTGATCCATCCTATAACTTATTGATAATCCACAGCGAGCATATTAATTTAGCTCGTAGAAACCATAACACCAATAAAGAGCGAAATCGGTAATGGAAAAATAAGGACGTGGCTCCAGTAAAAATTTACCACCGTTTTTAATTTGGTGTCACAGATTAAACAATATAATATAGTGTCACTAGATATCGGTACCCGTCCACCGAGCTCACATCTATCCACTTTAATGCATCCTTAAGACAAATCCCTTTATCCTCTTTCTGTATCCTGTGTTGGCGTGCTCGCTATCTGGCAACTAAGACATTTTCCTACTTGGTCAATATCTTTCCAGTTTTGTTATACGGTTGGTTGAGATATTTCTGTATTTGGCCGACATTTTTCCTCTTTGGTTGACACATTTTTCCTACTTTTTATAAGTCTGGACGAGATATTTCTCTCTTTGGCTGATATCTTTTTCACATTTGGCTATCAGTTTTCTTACTTGGTCAATATTGTTCCTATTTGGCTAACAAATTTTCCTAGTTTTCATAAGTGTGGACGAGATATTTCTGTATATGGCCGACATTTTTCACATTTGGATAACAGATTTTCTTACTTGACCTAGGTATTTTCCCTTTGGCTAACAAAGTTTCCTACTTTTTAAACGTCTTGATTTTATATTTCTGTATTTGGCCTATTTTGTCCCATTTGGTTGACAATTCTTCTACTTTTTATCAGTTTGGACGAGATATTTCTCTCTTTGTCTTATATTTTTTTCAAATTTGGTTAACAAAGTTTCCTACTTTTCATAAGATTGAACGATGTATTTCGTTACGTGTTCAATATTTTTCCTCTTTGAATAGCACATTTTTCCTACTTGGTCAATATCTTTCGTATTTTGGTCAACAAATGTTCCTACTTTCCATAAGTTTAGTTGAGATATTTCTGCATTTGGCCGACATTTTCCTCCTTTGGTTGATATTTTGTCCTACTTTTTATAAGTCTGGACGATCTCTCTCTCTCTCTCTCTCTCTCTCTCTCTCTCTCTCTCTCTCTCTCTCTCTCTCTCTCTCTCTCTCTCTCCATCTCTCTCCATCTCTCTCTCTCTCTCTCTCTCTCTCTCTCTCTCTCTCTCTCTCTCTCTCTCTCTCTCTCTCTCTCTCTCTCTCTCTCTGATATTTTGTTCACATTTGGCCTACAAATTTTCCTACTTAGCCAATATATTTCCGATGTGGCCTACATATTTTCCTAGTTTTCATAAGTGTAGACGAGATATTTCTGTATTTGGCCGATATGTTTCATACTTGGATAACAATTTTCCAACTTGACCTAGGTTTTCTCTCTCTGGCTAACAAAGTTTCCTACTTTTCACAGTTTGGCTGAGATATTTCTGTATTTTGGCCTAACCTTTTACCATTTCGCTGACAATTTTCCTACTATTCTTAACTTTGACTGATCTATTTATAAGTGTAGTTAAAATATTTCTCTCTTTGGATGATATTTTTTTCACATTTGTTACCAAATTCTCCTACTTTTTATAAGTCTTGACGAGATATTTCTCTCTTTGGCTGATATATGTTAACAAGGTTTCCTACTTGGCCAATATTTTTCCTGTTTGGCTAACAAATTTTCCTAGTTTTCATAAGTGTGGATGAGCTGCTTCTGCATTCGACCGACATTTTTCACATTTAGCTAACAAATTTTCCTACTTGACCTAGGATTTTTCGTTTTGGATAACAAAATTTCCTAGTTTTCATAAGTTTGGCTGAGACATTTATAAGTTTGGTCTAATCTTTTCCCATTTGGCAGACAATTTTTCTGCTTTTCTTAAGTTTGGTTAAAATGTGGCCTAAATGTTTCCTTTTGGGTAATAGCTTTTCCTACTTATCATAATTTAGTGGAGGGGGATGCGTGGTCTCGAAGTATGGCGTCTGCCTCGAGTGCTGGAGGTCCCGGGTTCAATCCCCGGTGTGGACCGAGATTTTTTCACGTGGACTTCTAATAATAACATTTCCCCTGGCCTCTAGGTAGTGAGATCGGACGCCCGTGTGTATTGTTGTGCACATTAAAATTCCCTTGGCAGTTGGAAATCGAAAAAGAGTAGACTTACGGAGCTGCCCGGGCAAAATTTTGAGTTAAACATCTACCCAAAGTATTTCGGGATCCTCGCCTTTGCTACGGAGTTCTTGCACTGAGCTGGGTTTCTACAAACTCAGGTTTAAGTTAGGAGGAGAACAGAGCACTTATGGGTTGCACCCGTGTGCCGTGATGTTGATCCATCGACTAAACTAAACTAAACCATAACTTAGTGGAGATATTTATAAGTTTGACCTATAGTTTTCCATTTGGCTAACATATTTTCTTATTTGACTGTTGAAGTGCACTTTTGTCTGGATGTGATACGGGGCAATGATCCGCCTCGCTGAAGAACATATATTGGTCTTAGAAATGTGTTTCTATGGAAAGATACAAAGTCCCATATAGACACATAGAGAGGTAGTGAACGTGTAAAATGCTTGCTCTGAGTCGTGCTACCGTCGCTGGTTAGGATAGTGGACACGTGACAAGCCATGTTAATGATACACCTAAGGTTGAGTCGGGATAGTTTGTTGTGTTCGTGTGTAGTATTATACATTTGATAGGTTGCGCTAGCTACTCGTCGCTGTATGACCCTCTAGTCGTTAGGTAAAATGCATGTCTTCCTAGACTGACGTCGGTGATCACATCTCTGCACTGTGGCTATGAGAGAGGTTTAGTCGGTCAATGTGATGACTTGGTTATAGTTTTGCACACTACAATAAAAAGTGTCTCATGTATATTGAGGGTGGGATGTTCTTTAGTGTTACTCGGTGGACCACACAAATGGATATAGAAAAGAGAGAGAAGTTCGACCGTTTTATCCTTCAGATGCCATGTTGATGATATAGTGGAATCACTCCCATACAAGGTGATCATCATTAGTTAGGTCCCCTGGTTCGATAGTCGACATGTTTTTCTGTTATATGATTCTTAACCACGTGTATCGGGTGTATTTTTATGGATGCGAGCGGACGCAGCGCCATATTTGACCGGTTGAGTCACTAGTCACGTGATCTGGTTGTGTCCTTATGCATGTGACAGGAAGCATCGCCCTCTTTGACAGGCTTTAGCCAGTGAGCACGCGGTCTGGTTGTAGCCATTACCAAACGTGGCCATATGCAGCGCCACAGAAACATGTCTGGAAATGTATACCGCGGTCAGGCCACGATGAGTCATACATGGTTTTTCCCAAAGACATGTCTGAACACGTTTAAGCCCGTTCACCAATGACATTGCCACACGGTGAGTCACCCAGGTGGTCACCCTCAGATCAACCGACTAAAAGTTCAATCGTTAGACTTGAGAATGAGACTTAACATCCGTGGTTATAAAAGACGATATCGGAGTATATATCTAGCCATCCGCCACTCGCCTACCCCTTAACATTGATCAGACTCCCTTAACTAGTCTTTTCTCCACCCACCCACCCCTTACCAACACATTTCACTACGCCATACCGACTACAAACAATAATACAGACCATCATTCCTGTTTAAGGTTTTCATTTGTACCCCATATGATGATAGTGTTTAAATCAATAAGACCCTCTACAGACCACTAATAGTCACTACCCACCCCTTAACAATGAATTTCACCAAGACATACCCGCTATAATCAATAATATCTGTCATTTGTACTTTTTTAAGCTTTTCATTTGAAGCTCTGAAAGCCTTATGATGATAGTGTTCGGAAGCACTTATCTACCTACGTCTCTACTGACCGACACCTTATCATCTACTTTCACTAGCTATACCCGCTACAATCAATAATATCGGCCATCTGTACCTTGTTAGGGTTTTCATTTGTAACCCGTATGATGATAGTGTTTGCACCACTACGACACACGACCGATCACTAATAACAACTACCCACCCCTTACCAACGAATTTCACTAAGCTATACCCGGTACAATCAATAATATCGGCCATTTTTACTTTTTTATGGTTTTCATATGTAACTCGTGATATGATAGTGTATAAGTGACTATGACACTCTAGAGATCACTAATAATCGCTACCAACTCCTTAACAACGAATTTCACTAAGCTATACAGGCTACAATCAATAATATCGATCATTTTTTCGTTTTAATGTTTTCATTTGTAATCTGTATGATGATAGTGTATAGCCCGCTACGACACTCTATAAATCACTAATAGCCACTTTCCAACCCTTACCAACAAATTTCACTAAGCTATAGCCACTACAATCAATAATATCGGCCATTTTTAATTTTTTAATGTTTCCATTTGTAACTCGTGTGATGATAGTGTATAGGTCACTGCAACACTCTACAGATCACTAATAACCGCTACCCACCCCTTAACAACGAATTTCACTAAACTATACCAGCTACAATCAATTATATCGATCATTTTTACGATTTTAAGGTTTTCATTTGTAACCTGTATGATGATAGTGTCTACACCACTACGACCCTCTATAGATCATATAACTGCCATATATACATGCTTACCTATTACGTTTTTCATATGACACCTGTCATAGCTCGAGGTTCGAACCATCTAGCCCTACCCCACATGCTGACACCCGAATCCCACCCTTGAGCTCCAATCCCCACACCCGCCCGCCCCTAGACCACCCCGAGGACATGCACTTTAACCCTATCCCTTACACATAACCAATGGAATTATGATAGTGTTTATGCCCAATACAGATAAAGAAAGAAGACGAGAAAAAAAAGAAGGAAGACACCGTGGAGGAAGAGCTATTTACCTTAACAGCATCACTAGTATGATGATAGTTTTTTAAGCCTCGGCCCGCTACAATCAATAATGACAGCAAATATTAAATTTTTAAAGAAATAAAATTTATCACACAAAAAAGGGAAGTAACAGTGCAAAAATATGTTCGCTTATTTATTCACGAGTTGCATCCCTTGAAAATGCGGTCGCCGTAGGATCCGCTTTGTGACGTCAGAGCATAGGATCATGACTTTTTATATATCAAAAGTACTACGTCACCAGGTGGGTCTGGATCCTTATTTACGGTTCCATTTGCACATCAGCAAGGAGTCCGTCAGGGCTGCGTGCTGTCACCCTATTTGTTTAACCTGTACGCTGAAAATATAATGAGAAATGTAAGAGATGATATAAACAGGGAGCTATATGATGCCCTAAATATCGGCGGTCATGACATACCGGAGATTCGATATGCTGATGATACAGTATTACTATCCACAACACAGAATGGCATGTAAAACCTAATAGCCTCAACCCAATTGAATAGTGAAAATCACAACTTATATCTTAACATAGCAAAAACAAAGATAATGCATACAGATAAAACTACCATGGAGAAAGAGATATACATTAATGGGGAGAAAATTGGAGGTGGTGGAAAATTTTGAATATCTTGGGTCATTAATTACCAACAACGGGGACACAATGAAAGAAATTAAACGGCAACTATCAATTGCTCTTCAAAGACTAAAACAGCTGAATAAATTATGGAGTGAGACAGACAGAACTACAAAAATTAGATTTTTAAGAGCATGCATCTTTCCCATTGCAACATACGCCTGTGAGACATGGACACTTACTAAACAAGCTGAACAGCGCATAAACGCCTTTGAATATAAGTGTTATAGACGAGTTCTAAAAATATCTTGGGCAAAGAAAAGAACAAATGCATCCATACTTCAAGAGTTGAATATTGAAGAAGGTTGGCTATTAAAGACGATAAAACAAAGAAAATTGAAATATTTTGGTCACTTGAAACGTCACGAAAGTTTGGAGAGAACAATAATGGAAGGGTATATGCCTGGGAAGAGAGGAAGAGGAAGGCCAAAGAGAAGATGAGTGCAGGATGTGGCGGATGATCTCCAGATGGGTGTATCAGACGCGGGACATTTCCGGAGGGTTGTTATGGGAGCGAGGTTCTGCAAAGGACATGCTACTGAATGAATTTGCACATTGTATACTACTCCCGTTCCACTACGCGGGGCTCTTGTCATAAGGCCAATCCCATGTCCCACCAGAAAATTAACTATTCAACGCTAATGTGTCCTTGTGAAGACGTAATACATTTAATAATGTGCACTTCATCTCTGGCCCGTAAATTATACACCACATATAAACAAACTTTGAAATCTTCTGTACAATCTCCACAACAACAGAAAACTTTGTTGGGTGGACATAATGATAAGGTTATATGCTAAATCTCATCATTTTCCCTCAGTTGGTTCCTGAGATATAGAATTTCATATTGGGGCAGACAAAAGTAAACAGATAATAGTTATGCAGCTTAAACGATGGACAGAGGGAATAATAGAGTCCATGGGAAATCTCGATACAAGAAGCCCATAAACGGGCACTCTCCCGTTATTTATGCTTCATGTCGACACGGCAAGGTACAAGAGGAAAAAGACGAGGTGAAATAATTAGTTATTAGATAATAGACGGGACGCAGAGGTGTTTCCAAGGCACCAGGGCCGGGTTATATACTGGCCGAAGACCTATTGACGCGTCCTCGTCGAGCGTCCTGGGCAACAGGTCCCTTCGGGGTCCTGGCTAAAGTCAGTAGGATCGCCGATTCCTCCGAAGTCGGAGAGTGTCTGCCTGTACGGCGAGGAACCACCAGTCTGCACACCAATAAGCCAGACATGGGACAACGGATACTCACGCAAACCTCAGGTCCTGTATGACATCACACTGATGTTGGACAACAGGATGTCTTCATCCGACATACAGGACTTCGCGTTGGAGCTCAAGCCAACGAACAGAAGCAAGCAAGCAAGCAGATAATAGACGTCATGCCTTTCAAGACACGCCCATAATCGATCTGTCTCCAACAGCAGATATTGAAGTGTAAGGAGACTAGATAGTCCTGTCGTATTCTATGTGGGTGTGCTTCTAACAAGTCCACGCAATTGACATGTAGCACCAATCCATTTGTAGTGTATAATCTTTCAGTGTTTAGTTAGCGAAGCGGTTATCCCGCTAGCATGCCCATACTTACGTGTTCAAATCCCAGTTGAGACGGATTTAAAAATAAAATGACTTGGGCTCCTATGTCGACCCAGCGTAAACTTGATACCAGTAAACGTCCTGGGAAATAAAGACGCCCTGTTTGATATTGTCCACATCACCCATCTAGTGCCGACTGATCTATAAAATATATTCGAGATATCATCATATACACAAACGGCTCAAGACGGTCAAAAGTCCTTTTGTATGTGCAATTTTCTTATTACATGTTGTATCATTAGGTAGAATTCGTTATCGCTTGCATAATCGAAGACTTGGCTATCTGAAATTTGCCCAGTCAAGGCATGCAAGAAGCCTGCCTGTCCGTCTTTAGCAGTAAAAAAAAAAAACTTATATAAGAGCCTATCAACGATTATGGTAAGAATATGGAAAGTAATGGACTGGTATCTTGCCCTCGAGAAAAAACGATAGTTTGCCACAATATGCTTCGAAAAAACAACTACAACCCATGGCGGTAGTGAATGTGACTAGACAAACCACCTGAGTGGTAAATGTTCGTCCTCAATGGGTGCATGTGGAAAGTATAATGACTATAAAGTTAAAAGACATCACATGACATACACTGTAGAAAGTATGTGACGTGTTGGGCCTTGGCATAAGCTAGGACAATGCAATATGCTTCCGTGGAGTATTACAAGTATAACATTGCAGAGGTTAAACAGTATTAAGAATCTATGAGCTACACATCTATCAGCAAACAAACTAAAGTACCATTTTTGAGAACATGCAACTTTCCTGTGGCAAATTACGAATAAGAATCACGGACATATTACAATCACTAAAGAAGAACACTTTAAACTTCAATATTACAGACCAGTTATTAGAATATCGTGGACTAGGAAGAAGACAGCCGGTCTCCCTGGCCTAGAGGTTAGAGACTTTCTCCGTAATTCCGTATACTCTCGTGAGTAAAATGACGTGCGTGAGAATCGGTGGCGGTTCTAGTCGCGTCGGTAACTTAGGGGTATGTGAGCCGGTCGCTCAGAAAGCAAGGGCAAACTACTTAACGTGATCTTGCCAAGAAATCAACAATCAGCTGAAAGATGCTGATGTAAACAGCGATGTCCTGTAAAGGGTATGCGAATAAAAAAATAAGGAGGGAGACAAATACTTGAATAAAAGGCAGGTGTAGACCAGAGAGAGAGAGAGAGAGAGAGAGAGAGAGAGAGAGAGAGAGAGAGAGAGAGAGAGAGAGAGAGAGAGAGAGAGAGAGAGAGAGAGAGAGAGAGAGAGAGAGGTGGAAACCTTGGGCACTGACATGCACCAGAACTGGTAATGTATGGAGGAACTTTATGGGGGAAGCCGAAGAGGACAACTTTCTGCAAAAGACCTGCTGTATATTGAAGGAGGAGTATTGCATGGTATGGTCAGCTCTGGGTCTTCAGCATCTACTTTCAGCAGTTATTACCCCCCCCCCCCCCACACACACACACATACACACACAACCACACACACTTACACACATATACACACACACACATCATTTTAATGGCAACTTGCCGTCTGCCGTCTTGACAGACGATAGTTTGTTACATTGTGCTTCAAAAAGGCATATTAACTATTAGTAACCAATGGCAGTAGTTAATGTGACTTATTAGACTAATTCGCGCTGTAAATGTTCGTCCACAATGGATACACGTGAAAACATGGTCATTTCCACCATCACACACCATCTTTCATGCACAGTTTGTGGTCTATCTTAATAATTTTCTCCTTTGTCTTTACTCTTTGTCTTTGCCCTCCATGCAACACGTTCAGCGGCGACTTGCTTCCAGTGTGCAATATCAGTGCCTGTATCAATCATGTCCCGCTTACACACATCTTTGTATCGTAGTAGAGGCCGACCCTGAGATCTACTACTCACCTGTAATTCACCAAAAAAAGATGTACTTTGGTATTCTACCATCATCCATCCTCCTAACGTGTCCTATCCATCTAAGTCTACGAAGACTGCGCATGGAATATACCGTCATACAACCCGATCTTTCTAATACTTCAGTATTTGTGATTTTGTCTTGCCAGTTAATACCAAGTACTCTTCGCAGACACTACATATGAAAGCTGTTTAAACGTTTCTCTTGGTGTGAGTAAGTTGACCAGGTGTCACTGCCATAAAGAAGAGAACTAAGGACACAGGCTTGATAGACAAGTACCTTAATTTTGGCAGTAAGCTTCCTTTTCTCTCAGTGTCTGTTTGCTAACCTGTTCATTGTAGTTGCTGTCTTCCCAATGAACTGCCAGAGTAACTAACAACGATTGCCTGAAAGAGGCTAATGAATCTAGAACACTATATACAACAATAAGAAAGAGACAAACAGCTTTCTTTGGTCATGTGATGAGAAGAGAGACACTGGAGAACATCGTGACATCTGGAAAGATCGAGGGGAAGAGAGGCAGAGGCAGACCAAGAGAAATGATGCCAGACGGATTGAGACGGTGGTATGGAGGAATATCATCAGCAGAGTTAATCCAGAACACCAAAGACCTAGATCTGTGGAGAGCCATGAACGCCTATGCCAGCCGGCACGGCACTTGATGATGATGATGATGATGATGATGATATATATATATATATATATATATATATATATATATATATATATATATATATATATATATATATATATATATATATATATATATATATAGAGAGAGAGAGAGAGAGAGAGAGAGAGAGAGAGAGAGAGACAGAGAGAGAGAGAGAGTGCGCTTATCGAGACCTTCGTCGAACGATCGTACATAAACGACGCTTTCAGCCGCTCACACCGCAACTCCGGCTTCGCGCCTCGGTCACATTCTCGAAACGCCTGCCTCGCTAACTTGCGTCGGCTGGGAAGTTCCCGATTGGGTGCACCTCACACAGCCATCTGAGGCAACGAACGCCAGACGCAGGACTGATCTTGCTAACCAGATCAGACCTCACTGGTGTCAGTTTTATTTTCATATATACGCGCGCGCACACACATACACACAAGTGGCATTGACAAGCTTTGAGAATGTGATAAATGTAGACGATATAAATATATATTGTGAAATTCAAAGTACACTGCCCCAGGGCAATGAGGTGGTACGCCAAAGCAAAAGATATGCGTGACTGAGATTTGGAAGACGGGAAGAGCAACAATTGATTAACGACAATGTAATCATCTACGCGCATGACTATGTGATAAGAGGCAAAAGAAGTGCCTGGGGTTCAAAGTTAAGGATAATAGACGTTGTTTAGTGCAGGAGAGCTTGGCATATGATACCAGGACATTTAGACTTTGAATGGAGGCGGAGGAAATCACTTCGGCGTTGAGTTACTGGAGGTCCAACAACACACACATGTCGCATACCTACAATCGTGAATACAGGCACTCTTCTGGCAGAATTGGGGTATTATGTGGGGTATTGGTGCACGATCAGGTAGATGTAGGTCAGGGACCCTTAGGATCATATGAACAGTGTGGAATAGCACATCATCATGGCCTGGAGAAAATGGTGCACGAGGGAGTGACCAGAGGATCTAATTCGACTTTCAATACTCCGAGAAAAGGCCAACCGGATACGAAATGATACTGTAGCCAGTACCATTACAATTACGAATCTTCGCTGGTCGTTGAAAATGGAGACGAAAATGTCACCAGTGTTATAGTGTCGGTTCTTGACTCAACACAAGATATGTCTTGTCGAAGCAAGGTCAGGAAATGGTTTTATCCGAACATCGAACCAATCCTTCTATTGTATACAACATATTACTGAACGTAAGCTTGCATGGACATCAACAACAGCAGTAAAATGTTGGAACTGACAGCGATGTAATGTAGAAAGGATATGCAATAAAGTAGTAAGTAGTAGCAGTAGCAGTAGCTAGTAGCAGTAGTAGTAGTAGTAGTAGTAGTAGTAGTAGTAGTAGTAGTAGTAGTAGTAGTAGTAGTAGTAGTAGTAGTAGTAGTAGTAGTAGTATCATTCATCATCATTGGCACCTTGCCGTCTTGACAGACAATAGTTTCTGCTTTAAAAAGGCATAATAACTTTTACCTATGGGGGTAGCGAATGTGACTGATAAGGCCAATTCGGGCTGTAAATGTTCGTTCACAGTGGGTGCATGTGAACACGTGGTCATTTCCACCACCACTGCACCGTCTTACGTCTCACACGCTCGGTGTGTGACTTATCTGCAATAATTTTCTCCTTTGTCTTTATTCCATTTCTGATCTTTGCCCTCCATGCAACACGTTCAGCGGCGACTTGCTCCCACTGTGCTTTTGCAATGCTTGTATCAATCATGTCCCGCTTACACACATCTTTGTATCGTAGTAGAGGCCAACCCAGAGATTAGTAGTAGAAGTAGTAGCAGCAGCAGCAGCAACAGCAGCAGCAGCAGCAGCAGTAGTAACAGTAGTATTAGTAGTAGTAGTAGTAGTAGTAGTCGTAGTAGTAGTAGTATTAATAATAGTAGTAGTAGTGTTGGTGGTGGTAGTAGTAGTAGTAGTAGTAGTAGTAGGTAGTAGTAGTAGTAGTAGTAGTAGTAGTAGTAGTAATAGTAGTAGTAGTAGTAGTAGTAGTAGTAGTAGTAGTAGTAGTAGTAGTAGTAGTAGTAGTAGTAGTAGTAGTAGTAGCAATAGTCGGGGACTGCGTGGTCTCGAGGTATGGTGTCCGCCTCGAGTGCTGGAGGTCCCGGGTTCAAGCCCCGGTGAGGACAGGGATCTTTTTCACGTGGACTTCTAGTAATAAAATTTCCCCTGGTCTCTGGGAAGTGAGACCGGACGCCCGAGTGTATTGTAGCGCACGTAAAAAATCCCTTGGCAGTTGGGAAATCGAAAAAAGTGTAGCCTAACGACGCCGCCCGGGCAAAAATTTCGAGTTAAAAATCTACCCAAAGTATTTCAGGATTCTCGCCGGAGCTACGGATTTCGTGCACTGAGCTAAGATTCACCAGACTCATGTTTGAGTTAGGAGGAGAACGGAGCACTTATAGGTTACAGCCGTGTGCCGTGATGTTGATCCATCGACTAAACTAAACTAAACTAAACTGTAATAGCAGTAGTAGATGAGATGAAGAAGAAGAAGAAGAAGAAGAAGAAGAAGAAGACAGAACCTAATAAAGTATGTCCAATGTTAACAACAAAAAGTAAGACCTGGTAGGTCAGCCGCTCGTTGGTTTTCATTCTCTGACCATTCTAAAGCCGGGTGACGATATAGTGTTCAGGGATCGAGTCGTAGTAATATTACAAAGTGAAGGTACCTTTTACAAGCCTGAAGAGATATTTCGACATATGGTACTAGACCCACGTGTTTATAGATCAGTCCGTACTCAGTGAGTATTGTAGTCAGTATCACACCGGCCGCTGTTATTTCCCAGACATTTCCAGTTACTCATTCTAGGCTGAGTCAACCTGAGAGCAGTGTCTGGCTGATTCGATCATATGGCCACCGTGTTGACAGGCGAGCGTCTAGCAACTACGATATCGCCATAGAATAACATTCATAGAATAACAACTACCTTATAATATTATTTTGCCGTGGGACAAAAAAGGGTGACGACGGGAGCTAGTCAAGATGTGATGTCTTTGTGCATGTGGGGCATTTTACATTTCATAATTTTCCAGCACGGGTTGCTTATGCTCTCTCAAGGCCCAAGTGTAAGAAGGGCCTGCGTGCCTAGTTTGTTACGCTTTGAAAATAAAGTTCGTTCGTTCGTTCTCTCTCTCTCTCTCTCTCTCTCTCTCTCTCTCTCTCTCTCTCTCTCTCTCTCTCTCTCTCTCTCTCTCTCTCTCTCTCCCCTCTCTCTCTCTCTCTCTCTCTCTCTCTCTCTCTTTCTACCTCTCTCTTTCTTGTGCAAAAGGTAGGTCTTATCACGACCTGCCAAAAAGTCAGTCAATCTCTCATCAATTCTCCAAACTCATGTATTTTCATCCTCCACGTATCTTCAATGTCCTGCGTCCATCTTCGTGCTCATCCCTCCCTATCTCTTCTTCGATGGATTATGCCCACCATCACTGATCTTTCCCAAGGACTGTGGCGTTTAATATTGTCACAATATTTCAGCTGTGTGTATGAGCCAACTTTCTTCCTTGCACAGATCTTTTAGAATGTAAGTATTTGTCACCGTCACGTTGCACATTATTCTAAGATCGTTTCTGGAAATGTAAGCTCTTAAGTCCAGATTTTCTTCTTTAGTGATTGCGAAATGGTCAATGACTCACATCCGTTTGTTGCCATAAGAAATGTGTCTTCAAAGAAGACACCTTTCCAGGGGTATTAGTTGGTCATCAATAAAAGTACACTTGTCCCTGCAGCGAGATGTTGTCGTTTTTTGTAGATGACAGGTTCGAATCCCGGTCGGTATCTATGGCTTTCTATTTTTATGTTGTCTAGTGTGTCATCTAGTCTCTAATATTAACCCCTATTTCTATGAGCGCCAAACAATAAGTGTGTATTTATACAGAAAGATGCTTATTTTCAAACATTTTACTCTGTATGTTGACTTTGTGCCATACTTTATTCTTCAAAATTACATTTTAGTTTTTGTGCTGCACTAAATAAAAAAAAAAAAATGTCATGAAAATTGTCATTACCATTTTCACATTGTGAAAAAAAAAACTGCTAAGAGATATCATTAAAATTTTCTACTAAACTTGTAAAGGGTCTATTTACTTACACATAAAACAAAGAATTTAGCCTGTACATTAAAAAACAAATGTTTTAGAGGTACATTAAGAAATTCAAGATGGCCGCTGTTTATCTTGGTTTCCATAGCAACCGTTAAGTGCAAAGTCAATTTGACAATATTTTATCGATCAGCAGTCTTTAATATCAAACCCTATCCCATAAAAGAACATAGAAATTAAGTATTATGGAATTAAATTTTTTAAGGTTAGCATTGCCTTAATACTGTTTAATCTCTGCTATGGCTAGTCCGTGTGTGATCTCGTTTGAAGAGCTCCCATTACTGTTGATTATGAAGTCAAGTTTGTGATATTTTTATTGTCCTCTTTATCCTGTTGTTTCAGGATTTGAGGTGTAAAGATTGAGCACAACCCACTACAGGCAACGCTGATCGTATTTCGGTACGAACCTAACGCCTTGTCCATGTCAGATTGGAATTTTTTTGTTTTTTATATTATTATTATTATTATTATTATTATTATTATTATTATTATTATTATTATTATTATTATTAATATGACCAAGTACTACAGGAAACAAATGAAAAGCGTAAATTGATTAGAGAGATTAGACGTAGACAGTCAAAAATTTTTGGGCATGTAATGAGAAGAAATGAGTTGGAGAACTTGGGGACAACTGGCAAGATCGAAGGGAACAGACCAAGGGGAAGATCAAGAAGTAAATAAATACCTAGATGGCTTGGCCACATGGCATGATCGAGACAGGAACACTGAGCTCATCCACGACTCTGGTGATCTAGCGAGATGGCGAGTCATGACCACCAACGCTTCCCGGCATGGCGGATGATGGATGGACTGATTATTATATTTCATCATTACTACTATTATTACTACTATTATTATTACATATATTGATTCCGGTTTCAAGATGGCGACGGACGGTCGTGTTGTTTTGTGTTCGTTAACTTTTTCGCGTAGGGGATGGATTTATTCATCTCTTGCGTGTAATTGGTGTGCCAGGATGTAAAACCAGGAGTTTCTACTCAAGATCTGCGCGGGTGCTACGGAGTTCGTGCATCGAGCGAAGCCATCCTTGAGTGAATTTTCAGCAGCGTGTGTGGTTCAACAGCAGTCTGTGTTTACGTTTTTTCAACATGGCGGAAGAACGTGTTTTTTCCGAGCGGTCAGCAGTCAACATAACGAAGCGGCGTGGTAGCCGCGCAGGGACAAAGAAGCAAGGTAAGCGCGGTGGTTTGAGGCGTTTTAGACTCAAGTGTCACCGTCTAGGACTCAGGAACATCCGTATTCTATATTGGAACTGTGCCAGTGTAAAACAACGGGGCTCTATTTTAGAAACCCTAGTTTACAGGAACGACATTGTAGCACTCCAGGAGACGAGACTGGGCGATCAGCTACTCCGAATTGCCGGCTTCAAATGTTTCTACAACAGACGACATCTGGGAACGGCGATTCTCGTTCGCGACAGCATGGTGGCGTCAGAGCTAGACATGTCCAGTTGGGACAGTGACGATATACAAATACAGGCGTTGAGAGTTCATTCCAGTATACCATTCGTGTTGGTTAATGTTTATGCCCGCAATGCGAGTATGGACGCCCAGAAGTGGCAGTGCTTAAGTGGCATATTAGGCCACGAGAGAAATGTTATTTTCTGTGGTGACTTCAACGCTAAAGGCAGAGCATGGGGAAACACTTCCTCCAATACACAAGGGGAGGAGCTCGAGACTGCACTGGAAACCATCGACCTGGTTTGTATTAACAGTGGCTGTGTCACCAGGACAGCAAGCCGTCCAGGCGATGAGGACAGTGCTATTGATCTGGCGCTAGTTTCACCTTCACTCACTACAGTGTGTAGATGGGGTGTCCTAGGACACCATGGCAGCGACCACCACCCGTGCAGCATATTGGTGGAGAAAGGCAGAACCAGGCAGCACAAGCTAAAGGTAAAGACGTTCCAGTATGACAGTACAGGGCAAGATGTGGTGAGTAAAATAAGACGTGACAAGCGCAGAACGTTTCAGGGCAGGAAAAAAAGCTGGGAGCAGCCACCGTGGTGGAGTTTCGAGGTGGAGAAGGCTTGGGTGGATAAGCGTAGTGCTGTAAGGAGATGGCAAAATGCCAAGAAGAACAGAGCTGGTCATCCTAGTCCCTGCTTGCACTTAGAAAGAGAGATGCACACAAAAGTAAGCTATTTCAAAAAACTGGTCAAGGTGGTTAAAAGCGAAAAATGGGCAGAGGTGTGTCAAAGAGTAAGCACAGACAAGTCACTGAAATTGTTCTGGCGACTACATAAAAGCATGAGTGGTGTAGTCAAGAATAAGAGCATTTCAGACTTCCAAGGTGCTGACCTCACCTGGCAGAGGACTGACGAGGACAAGGGCAAAGCCCTCTTTGAACGCTACCTTGAGCAGGGCAACCAGACAGACATGGGAGGCCGAAATCTGGCCAAGGAGGTCACCTCAGACAGATGCAAGGCCCAGAACACTTCGGAGGAAGACACAGTGACAGTGAAAGAAATCAAGGCTGTGCTTCGACGATCAAAAAACAGTGCTCCAGGTCCTGATGGCATAAGATACGACGACATAAATAGGTGTACCGACAATGAGCTAGAGAAACTAGCAGACATGTACAACAACAGTATAGGGAGTGCTAGCATCAAGGAGGAATGGTTACACAGCTATCTGATTCCCTTGCCGAAGCCTGACAAAGACCACAAAAAAATTCAGGGATATCGAATTATAACCATGCAGAATACAATAGGCAAGCTGCTGGAGAAGGTAATTGCCAGGAAAATATCAAGCCAACTAGAGAGGCAAGGTGTTTTCCCACCTACCCTGGGTGGGTACCGTCCAAAAAGAGAAACCTGGATCAATGCAGCAGTCTTTGCCCATGATGTCTATGAAGGTTTCCACTCAGGCACTGAAACCGTTGCTGCAGCGATTGATCTTGAGGACGCATACAACAGAGTACCACTGGATTTTTTAATGTTTCAGCTTCTTGAACTAAACGTAAGTCCATTCCTCCTTAGCTTGGATCGCTGCAGCCCTCTACCAACGGAAAGTAGTTTTTAGATGTGGCAGTTGGACTTCGGAACCAACAACAATATATCCTGGCCTACCACAGGGATCACCATTATCTCCGGTACTGTTCAACGCCTACACAGTGAGAATCACCAGTGAGCAGATCACTGGACCTGGCAGGACATTGTCGTATGCCGATGATGTTTTAGTGTATCGTCAGGGTAAGGATAGAGAGGAGGTTGCTGTGGAACTA
Source organism: Cepaea nemoralis (assembly GCA_014155875.1). NCBI lineage: Eukaryota > Metazoa > Mollusca > Gastropoda > Stylommatophora > Helicidae > Cepaea > Cepaea nemoralis. The sequence goes on from JACEFZ010023928.1 coordinate 363,899, forward strand.
CAAACCGAACTCAATCGCATAAGTACTTGGTGTGATGAAGCTGGGGCAATGGTCAACCCAACAAAGGCAACAGTGACTTGGTTCTCGTTGAATAATCATATTGTCAACAATCCAACACCAACTGTAATGCTGTGTTCAGAGACGGTGGAAAGAACGCAGGCAATGAATTACCTGGGGATACGGTTTGATCGAAGCCTTGCTTATAATGTGCACATAGACCAGGTGATAACAAAGGCCAAGCGGGGTTTGGCAGCGATGCGGGTGATGGCGGCAGCAAACTGTGAGCAGCGCCATCTATGTCTTCTGTACGAGGGGCTGGTCATGTCTGTTTTGGAGTATGCAATGGCAATCCTGACTCTCAGCCATAAGCAGATAGAAAGGATGGAAAGGATACAGAATGAAGCTATGCGCATTATTCTTGGATGTACAAGAGATACAGCATGCAGGGCGATGCGCTACCTTCTTGATTTTCCAACCATTGAAGAGAGAATACAAGTTTGCAGGGCACGCGCCTACCTCAGAATTAACGCAAACACACAACATCCACTGCATAGTGAAATTAGGAAGGTGAAGGGCAGCAGGTTAAAAAGAGGACGGTCGTGGATGGGTCAAGCCGAAGACATTCTTCAACAGGTGTGTTCACTTGAGGACTTAGAACCTGGCGAGGAGTGGGTGCAAGTGCCAACAGACTTCTGCACATCCTTTTCAGTTTGCATCCAACTAGATAGAAAATGCAGACAAGAAAATCCGGCTGCTGTTGAGGCTGAAGTACAAGCGTTGATTTTCGAGAATTCGCTAGACGGTGACGCGGTCATCTACACAGATGGGTCGGTCGTCCGACATGTGAGAAGCTCATGGGCCTTTACAGCTCGGGCCGGAGGGAGAATTGTGAAGGAGGACTCTGGTGCTTTCACTGAAACCACAAGTAGCCTGACCATGGAAGTCATGGCAGTAAGTAAAGCAATAACATGGCTCGAGACACAGACATTCACTAGGGCTTGTTTCCTTAGCGACTCAATGAACATGATCAAGAGGATAGAGGAGGGGTCGATCCGAAGAGAATGGTTGCTGCCTCTGAAGCGGTCTCGGCTGGCAAAGATTAGTTTCATCTTCGTGCCAGGTCATGCGGGAGTACAAGGAAATGAGCGGGCTGACAAGCTCGCAGGTGAGGCTTCTGTGGAGGGCGGACGCGCCATGGACCAGGCTGACATTCTGAATGCTCTACGAGAAGTGAGACTTTTGCGAGAACCAAGTGATGACTGTGAATCTACAACAATGGCCAGACTGCGGGAGCAGCAAATTAAAAGAGGGGTGGCCAAACAAGAACACTACGCAGGAAGCCAAAGAAGATTGATAAACCAACACAGAACTGGCGTCGTTAGCCGCTACACGCTGCGGGATTTGCTGAGGAGGGGATCCGAGCACTTATGGACTGAATGGTTCGATGTGCAACGAGGATGATCTGTCGACTAACTAACTAACTAACTATTATTATTATTATTATTATTATTATTATTATTATTATTATTATTATTATCATTAATTTTATATTATATTTTTTATGTATTTTTTATTTTGTTATTATATCCAGTCTGACGTGGAGAAAGCCTTAGGTTCGTACCGGAATACGATCAGCGTTGCCAGTAGTGGGTTGTGCTCAAACTTTAAGTGTCTTCTTTGTTGATCGTGATTTGTGGCTGCATGCATGTCGTGGACATTATGTGTTTGTCTTTTAAGTTCAGAACAAGATTTTTATTTCTATTGTTTCTCGCGACAGACAGAATCGACTCCTCTAAACCATTAGCACTATTTGACTTGAGAGCCATGTCATCTGGTGCGACATGCCAATTAAAAACAGATAAATAGTAAATAGACACGTAATATTTTCGACCTTGCTCTAGATAATTTTATCGTCGTTGTTTGTAAGGGCGCATTTTTAAGTTCTTTTGCACTATGAAGTAAGTCATAAACTAATTTAGTATGTGAACTAATTGCTAGCCAAAGAATTAAGAAAAGATATGCGATTTATAGTTTATCACTGGATTTGAAGATTTAAAGAAAATAATTGTCAACAGCGTTATTGTGTTGTTAAAACACCGATCTTCTCTTCGTTTGTTAAACTAGTAAAGGGCGGAGTAGATAGTGGGCTTCTTCATCCGCTTCTAGTTGAAGCAGACAAGGTGGATCAGACCAGGCCTCTAGAACATGAGACAAAACTACTAAAAAACGAGGAATGATGACAGTGATAGACACACTTACTAGAAAACGAAACACGGGCTGAGTAATATAAATGTTTTGGAAGATGTGAAGAATACAAATACAACATATCACAACCATCAGAAAAAGGTAGCTGTCGCTGTTTGGTTATTTTATAAGAAGTAACAAAAATGTGAACATGTGACAACTGACAGATTTTCAGAAAATGTGATACAGGAAGACACCGAGAGAAGATTCCTGTCAACCTTTTGTCATGCCACCGACAGGTGTCAACACGCGAACTAATTAATATACGTTGTTAGAGATCGCAAGATGTGGAGAAGCCTGATCGCCCATGTCAGTCAGCAAAGCATTTAATAATGGTGATGTCGTATTCTTATTGTTAGTGCCGTAAAAGGAATTGAATTGGAGAGATAGTCACTCACAATACAAAGCTATGACCAAGTATTTATATTTGTACAAGAATGACAACTTTCCAACTATAACAGACAATTAAAATTAATGTACTCTTAAGAAGCTGAAACAAACATCATTAAAATTCACGACTTTCAATCAAACTTTTATTTAAAAACACAAAAAAGGAAAGTAATTAAGAACATGTGGGACGTTTAACTGAATGTTGAACACAAGCACAACACTTTGTCCCATACAACATACGGACTGTCAGCTGACCTCTAAGTAAAATAGTAATGTTTCAGAAGCTTCTGGCCTAGTTCACTAATGGCATATGCACTAACTTCAGAGCAGACGCAACAGCTCTTCTTGCAGCTGAACAGACTCTAAATAGTCGAGAGAAATAAAAGCAAATCACCGTTGTCTTCACAAACTCAAAGGCAGCTCCCGCCCCCCCCCCCCCCTCCTCCCCATGACTTCTTATGCTCAAAAGCGTGAAGTGCGAGGTCAATATGACAGTGGCTAGTGCGTAAAGTGGGAGCTCCGATAGGATAGTGTTTAGTGCGTAAAGTGGGAGCTCCAATAGGATAGTGGTTAATGCGTAAAATAAGAGACCCAATACGACAGTGGCTAGTATGAAAATGTTAGAGACTCAATATGACAGTGCTCAGTACGTAAAGTGAGAACATCATCCATAAAATAAAAAACAACGTTAGAAATTAATGCTGTCTACAAGAACAGACCTAATCATGCAGTAGATACCAACCCACTGTGGTATCTCTAATCTTCAGAATAAGAACAGAAAATTGTAAACTCAGAGTACACCTCCACCGAATGACACTTGCAGCGTTGGATACTTCAAACAAACCCCAAAGTATGTCATACAAGACTCTCTTGACCTCATGGAACTCAATAAGGAAATCTGGCCAACAGGAGCGACCCTTGGAGAAAATCTCATGGGAATCAGTAATGACATCAAGCGAATCAGCATGTTTGGGACCCATGGCGAAATAGACGCATAAAAAAAAAAACGCTTATCGCAACAACAAAAAAATGAAGTAGAACGACTGACACAATTTTAGTATGTCATTTTATATTATTGTTGAAGGGACCTTGAAACTTCAAAATAACAGAAACATAATTTTAAATAATGCTGGCACGGGCATTTGCTAAAGATAAGGTGTATTGTATTCTCACAAATTAAGCTATAAAGCGAAAGATAAGCACAAACAAGGAAACAGAACAATCTATGCAAGTAAACATGAGGTAATTTATATATAGCATAACTTTAAACTATATGATAGATGTAAGCGTTCAATGGCTAAATTATTTATGAACATTTACAAAATTGGTTTGCATTTTAGCATGCGATATTTCATTAAAATAAAGTTAGATGCATCTCATTCACATGACGTCGCAGTCAATCCCAGCATTTTTGGCTGTCTGTGATCTCTTGGCAACTTTACGTTCATTAGTTTGAAATTATTTTCTGAACTACCGGTACTCATACCATTTTATGAAAAATCCTAACGCAAGGAAGTCTGCTGCAAATCAGCAGCAGCTGTGTTTCGAACGTGGTATGCGGGATTACGAACTGCGTCCGTAACTCCTTCGCCAAGGATCTTTCGCTACTTAGACAATATATGAGAGCGTTATTATAGTGCTTTTGCTAGCATGAGCCAGGGTATCATGGCGGTTAGTGCACAAAGTGACAGCGCTTAGTGCGTAAAGTGGTAGGCCAATATGACAGTGCTTGGTGTTAAAAATAGGAGACCCAATATGACAGCGGTTAGTGAGTAAAGTGAGGGACCAATATGGCAATGGTTAGTGAGTAAAGTGGGAGACCCAATATGACAGCGGTTAGTGAGTAAAGTGTGAGACCAATATGGCAGTGGTTAGTGCGTAAAGTGGGAGACCCAATATGACAACGTTTAGTGAGTAAAGTGTGAGACCAATATGGCAGTGGTTAGTGCGTAAAGTGGGAGCTCCAATAGGATAGTGGTTAGTGCGTAAAGTGGGAGCTCCAATAGGATAGTGGTTAGTGCGTAAAATAAGAGACCCAATACGACAGTGGCTAGTATGAAAATGTTAGAGACTCAATATGACAGTGCTCAGTACGAAAAGTGAGAACATCATCCATAAAATAAAAAACAACGTTAGAAAATAATGCTGTCTACAAGAACAGACCTAATCATGCAGTAGATACCAACCCACTGTGGTATCTCTAATCTTCAGAATAAGAACAGAAAATTGTAAACTCAGAGTACACCTCCACCGAATGACACTTGCAGCGTTGGATACTTCAAACAAACCCCAAAGTATGTCATACAAGACTCTCTTGACCTCATGGAACTCAATAAGGAAATCTGGCCAACAGGAGCGACCCTTGGAGAAAATCTCATGGGAATCAGTGATGACATCAAGCGAATCAGCATGTTTGTGACCCATGGCGAAATAGACGCATTAAAAAAAAAAACGCTTATCGCAAAAAAAAAAAAAAAATGAAGTAGAACGACTGACACAATTTTAGTATGTCATTTTATATTATTGTTGAAGGGACCTTGAAACTTCAAAATAACAGAAACATAATTTTAAAAATTGCTGGCACGGGCATTTGCTAAAGATAAGGTGTATTGTATTCTCACAAATTAAGCTATAAAGCGAAAGATAAGCACAAACAAGGAAACAGAACAATCTATGCAAGTAAACATGAGGTAATTTATATATAGCATAACTTTAAACTATATGATAGATGTAAGCGTTCAATGGCTAAATTATTTATGAACATTTACAAAATTGGTGTGCATTTTAGCATGCGATATTTCATTAAAATAAAGTTAGATGCATCTCATTCACAAGACGTCGCAGTCAATCCCAGCATTTTTGGCTCTCTGTGATCTCTTGGCAAGTTTACGTTCATTAGTTTGAAATTACTTTCTGAACTACCGGTACTCATACCATTTTATGAAAAATCCTAACTCAAGGAAGTCTGCTGCAAATCAGCAGCAGCTTTGTTTCGAACGCGGTATGCGGGATTACGAACTGCGTCCGTAACTCCTTCGCTAAGGATCTTTCGCTACTTAGACAATATATGAGAGCGTTATTATAGTGCTTTTGCTAGCATGAGCCAGGGTATCATGGCGGTTAGTGCACAAAGTGACAGCGCTTAGTGCATAAAGTGGTAGGCCAATATGACAGTGCTTGGTGTTAAAAATAGGAGACCCAATATGACAGCGGTTAGTGAGTAAAGTGAGAGACCAATACGGCAATGGTTAGTGAGTAAAGTGGGAGACCCAATATGACAGCGGTTAGTGAGTAAAGTGTGAGACCAATATGGCAGTGGTTAGTGCGTAAAGTGGGAGACCCAATATGACAGCGTTTAGTGAGTAAAGTGTGAGACCAATATGGCAGTGGTTAGTGCGTAAAGTGGGAGATGAATATGACAGAGGTTAGTGCGTAAGTGGGGGATCCAATATGACAGAGGTTAGTGCGTAAGTGGGGGATCCAATATGACAGCGCTTAGTGCGTAAAGTGGTAGGCCAATATGACAGTGCTTGGTGTTAAAAATAGGAGACCCAATATGAAAGCGGTTAGTGAGTAAAGTGTGAGACCAATATGGCAGTGGTTAGTGCATAAAGTGGGAGACCCAATATGACAGCGGTTAGTGAGTAAAGTGTGAGACCAATATGGCAGTGGTTAGTGCGTAAAGTGGGAGACCCAATATGACAGCGGTTAGTGAGTAAAGTGTGAGACCAATATGGCAGTGGTTAGTGCGTAAAGTAGGAGATGAATATGACAGAGGTTAGTGCGTAAGTGGGGGATCCAATATGACAGAGGTTAGTGCGTAAGTGGGGGATCCAATATGACAGCGCTTAGTGCGTAAAGTGGTAGGCCAATATGACAGTGCTTGGTGTTAAAAATAGGAGACCCAATATGACAGCGGTTAGTGCGTAAGTGGGGATCCAATATGACAGAGGTTAGTGCGTAAGTGGGGGATCCAATATGACAAAGGTTAGTGCGTAAGTGGGGTATCCAATATGACAGAGGTTAGTGCGTAAGTAGGGGATCCAATATGACAAAGGTTAGTGCGTAAGTGGGGTATCCAATATGACAGAGGTTAGTGCGTAAGTGGGGGATCCAATATGACAGTGGTTAGTGATAAAATGGGAGACCCAATATGACAGTGGTTAGTGCATAAAATGGGAGACCCAAAATGACAGTGGTTAGTGCGTAAGTGGGGGATCCAATATGACAGAGGTTAATGCGTAAAGTTGGAGATGAATATGACAGAGGTTAGTGCGTAAGTGGGGGATCCAATATGACAGAGGTTAGTGCGCAAAATGGGAGACCCAATATGACAGTGGTTAGTTCGTAAAGTGGGAGGTTGATATGACAGCGGTTAGTACGTAAAGTGGGAGCTCCAATATGACAGTGTTTAGTGCGTAAAGTGGGAGATCAATATTATAGTGGTTAGTGCGTAAAGTAGGGGACTCGGTACGATAGTCGTTAGTGCGAAAAGTGAGAGACTTAATGTGATAGTGTTCAGTATGTAAGGTTAGTGACTCAGTATGACAGTGGTCTATACGTAAAGTCAGAGACTACATGTGACAGTTTTCAGTACGTAAAGTGAGAGACCCAGTGTGACAGTGGATAGTTGGCAAAGTGAAGGAACCAATGTGACAGTGGTAAGTTGGTAAAGCGGGGGAACCAATATGATAGTGGTTAGTTGGTAAAATGTGGGAACCAATGTGACAGTGGTAAGTTGGTGAAGTCAGGGATACAATGTGACAGTGGATAATTGGTAAAGTGAGGGAACCAATGTGGCAGTGGTAAGTTGGTAAAGTGAGGGAACCATTTAATATTGGTTAGTTAGTAAAGCGAGGGTAATGTGATAGTGTTGTTGTAAGTGAGAGACACAGATGTTGACAGTGGTATAGTTGGGATCAAAGTGAAGGAACCAATGTGACAGTGGTAAGTTGGTAAAGGGGGGAACCAATATGATAGTGGTTAGTTGGTAAAATGTGGGAACCAATGTGACAGTGGTAAGTTGGTGAAGTCAGGGATACAATGTGACAGTGGATAATTGGTAAAGTGAGGGAACATTGTGGCAGTGGTAAGTTGGTAAAGTGAGGGAACCAATTTAATATGGTTAGTTAGTAAAGCGAGGGTACCAGTGTGATAGTGGTTTGTTAGTAAAGTGAGGGAACGATTGTGACAGTGATTAGTTGATAAAGTGAAGGAACCAATGTGACAGTGGTAAGGTGGTAAAGTGAGGGAATCATTGTGACAGTGGTAAGTTGGTAAAGTGAGGGAATCATTGTGACAGTGGTAAGTTGGTAAAGTGAGGGAATCATTGTGACAGTGGTAAGTTAGGTAAGTGAGGGAATCATTGTGACAGTGGATAAGTTGGTAAAGTGAGGGAATCATTGTGACAGTGGTAAGGTGGTAAAGTGAGGGAATCATTGTGACTGTGGTAAGTTGGCAAAGTGAGGGAATCATTGTGACAGTAGTAAGGTGGTAAAGTGAGGGAATCATTGTGACAGTGGTAAGTTGGTAAAGTGAGTAATCATTGTGACATTGGTAAGGTGGTAAAGTGAGGGAATCATTGTGACAGTGGTAAGTTGGTAAAGTGAGGGAATCATTGTGACAGTGGTAAGTTGGTGTCGTGTATCCGTTTAAAGTGTCGTCCCTGGAGTGAGGGGAATCAACACCCACATTATATTTTAACCCCTTATCATTATCCTGGAGAATCCACTAGATTCCGTCCACCACACTCCCTCAGTTTATGGACACCTCTTTCTCTCTCTCTATCACTACTGGATCATGCCCCCTCTCATTCTTCCCCAACGCAACATACTCAACAACTCTAGCTTCTAAAAATTAATAACAATTAATTTATTAAAAGAAAAGTGTAATGTATGTGCGAAGTGTATGCGAAGAATGTGTGTCGTATACTATAATGTGCGTAGAATCAGACCAGCAGATCAGTAGCCAAGTCAGATCATCCTAGCAAGGTCACACCACAGCAGACTATCTCAGCACACAAAGACCTCACCGAGCGATGTGTCTCTCCTGCCAGACGCTGACTTTCTTCGGTAGCTACTTGGTAATCCATATACATGATCATCCGAAATAGATTCAGTCTATAGTTTCACACTGATCATGGATCGGTTGCACACTGCATACTATAGGTCCCTATAGTTCTTAAATGTACCAATCTCTGTACTGGGAAAATAGGTATCACTGTTACTGGTAACACACTTGATTCTATCTCTTGTCTAGATTGTCACAGACACAATGTCTCTTGTAATATTCCACTGGAATCTACAACTCCATGTGAATGCTACGTTTAGTGTTCCTTTTTAATCTTTAGTGTTCATTTGATATGTGGTGTAAAAACGAACCTCACCCATCCTAGGTGAACCTTATCACACAGGAATCGTTTATATGGTTTTGCTCAACTGAGCCATGTTCTGGTGGACCCTCCTGATCATGGGCCCAGCATAAACACTATTGTATAAACGTTCTTCTCTGAAGTTATTCATCTTAGTAAAACATTTACTGTTCATCTTGTGTTCTTCCTAACCGGAGTAGAACTTCATCAAAACCAGTGTAGAGCTTCCTCGTAACTGGCGGGGAACCTGTTAGAGAAATAACACACCTGGTGAGAGCACTAGTCACTGATCCTACTAGCTGAGTGTAGGCCTACGGCCTCGCTCAGATATTTATCAGCGAACTAAACTCTGTCATGGAGCAGAGGAGCTCATCACCTTGGTCCGAATCAGGATAAGACAAGGAAAGACCAATATACAGAGTGCAGAACCCCAGTAGGCACCCCACTGGAAGATCCCACCCTTGGACATTTCCCCTATCTCCCAACCCATCCTCAATCTCTCCAAATATCACCCCACTACACTATTCTCACTAGCAGAGCTAATTCTCACTTCACTACCCTATTCTCAACTAGCAGAGCCAATTACCATATCACCCTAGCTAGTTTTTACCATGCAGCTGTCTACAGTCGCCGACACTCTTTTACTACTTAACCACAGCGCAACACACTACGTTAAAGTCCTAAACTCTAACTATCACCAGTCTATCCCACATTAATTATACCTAAATACAATCTATGGAGTACCTTATGTAACACTGCTTTACTCCTGAATCACATCTACATTTTGCCATGACAGGCACGTGTATATTAAATTTAATTAATCCCGCACACGGTAGATGTTCTTCAAATTCATACAGAGCTAGCGAAAAAAAACGTCCGTCTTAGGCCAACTCTCTTGTTTACAATCGCTGTAACAAGTTTGGTTTTTCAAACAGTCTTGGATCGTTCTAGTGACTTCTTTTGATGTCAACACCAGATGGTCCCAAGGGCACACATTCGGTTTCCAACCTCACAAGAATATTTCTCTCCCCCTTGTTCAACCAACTCAAAACAAGCCAGCGCGTTTCCTGCATTCTCCCGATCGGTCCACAACAACATGCCGACATTTCGTTTGATGTAGGAGAATTCTCAAGGACTCCAGACTGTTTTGTTCTCACCGCCTCCAGTAATAAACAACTTGCAGCTGTGAATCAGACTGTCTTTGTTATCTGTATCATCTGATTGTTAACTTACAGTGATTCTGCGACAGGTGGTAAAGTTAGGGAACCAGTGTCATACTGGTAAGTTGGTAAAGTAGAGGGAACCAATGTGAAAGTGGTTAGTTGGTAAAGTCAAGGAACAAATGTTACAGTGGTAAGGTGGTAAAGTGAGGGAACCAATGTGACAGTGGCAAGGTGGTAAAGTGAGGGAACCATTGTGACAGTGGTAAGTTGATAAAGTGAGGTAACCAGTGTGATAGTGGTAAGTTGGTAAAGTGAGGTAACCAGTGTGATAGTGGTAAGTTGGTAAAGTGAGGGAACCAACGTAGCAGTGGTCTCTGTGTAAATTGAAGGCAAGGCCACATTTTCATAGTAGTTAGTGGTCTCAGCGTGAGCTACTGTATCACAGACACTGATGAGTGCGCTGAATCTCTACCCGGCATCATTGTGTTCCACCACTCTATTCATTACTCATTACATTACTCATTACAAAGGAATGATCAGGCAGACATATTAATCTGGTCTGTACCCTTGGGTAGTGTACTAATGCATGATAAGTCAGATGCAAAGCACAACTTGAATTTAGGAAAAACAAAGGATGCACAGGTGCCATTTTTGCTCTTAGACAACTTATAAAAAAATCAATCGAATTCAATGAAACACTCTACTTAGCCTTTGTCGATCAAGAAAAGGCATTTGATAGAGTAGATAGAAACAAGCTGTGGGAAACCCTTAAACAATATGGAGTGAGTACACATCTAACAAACCTATGTAGAAGCTTATACAATAACAGTGAATGCATAATGAGAGCAACTGGAGGACACTCAGAACCCTTCACTATAAGATCTGGAGTACGATAAGGTTGTGTCCTGTCTCCTTTCTTGTTCATAACATATATAGACAACATATGTAAAGAAACCAGCCAAACAACGACCACAAGAACATCGCATGACGAGAACACAGAAGAAGAACCATCTGCAAATCTAACCATTAGCGAACTCCTGTTTGCGGACGACCAAGCCCTAATAGCAAAATCAGAAGCTGAATGACATGACTACGTGAATAGTCTAAATGAAATGTGTAGGGAACATAACATAAAAATTAGCACAAGTAAAACAGAGCCGACTCCATGGCTAAAGGCTTGCGAACGCGGTTCGTGAGCCGGGTACCAGGCGTTCGAAACTCAGCTGCAACCGATTTGTGCAGAGACCGTGTCGCGTTGTGTTAAACGTGCTGGTATGGGAGCCGGTCGTTCAGAAAGCAATGGCAAACTATTGAACGTAACACTTGCCTAGTACATCAACAGCAGCTGAAAAATGCTGGTGTTTACTGCAACGTCCCGTAAGGGATACGCAACAAAATGTATTATTAAAACAGAGGTAATGACTGTACCAAAAGAAGAAAAAGCAACAACGAGTCACCTAAACGAACATCCCTTGAAACAAGTACAGAGTTTCAAGTACCTAGGAAGTATAATATCATCAAATGGCAAATCAGAAGACGAGATCGAAAATAGATACAATAAGGCAAACCAATTCATTGGACAAATGACACCAATACTAAAGAACAAGCATGTATCAATAACTACTAAGAAAGCACTTTACAACACAATTTCTTACCAACTCTATGTTACTAATGCCAAACCTGGACAATGACAGAAAAAAGAAAAGAAAAATCACAACAACAATGAGATTCATGAGAAGAATACTCTATGTATCAAGAATAGATAAGATCAGAAATGAAGAAATCAGGACTGAAGTGGGGGTTGTAGCTGCACTAGATTTTATTAGAAGACAGCAAGCCAAATGGTTTGGCCATGCAAGTAGGTTCCAACTAACAGTACACCACAACATGCAATGATGTACAGACCAGAGGGAAGCAAAGGAAGAGGCCAACCACGTAAACGATGGACGCAGGGAATATCGATACATGAAGCCCATAAGCAGACACTCTCCCGCTGCTTATACTTCACCTCGACACTGCAAGGCACAAGAGGAACATGATGAGATGAGATGAGATAAAGACAGATGTGACCAGATATATCTTCATAGCCTAGAAAGATTGGAGTGGCAGAGTATCTGGCCGACAATCAGCATCCGAAGAAATGCCAGACGGACACATTGTTTTTTGGCGCTCGCTCGCATTGAACTCAAGAGTAGTCCATACAACCTATGTATAGTAGTGATGGACTGAATTTTGCGTGTGGTTTAGCTTTCCTTATTAACAGTATCTCTCGCCAACAGGTGAAACCACTCCGACTTCAGAGGTATCAAGACGGACACATAATCAGACGGCTATTGGTACCATTATTATTGAGACTAGTCGCTGTTACTGAAGATTAGGATGGAATGCGTATGGCAAAGTCCTGAGTGCTGTGATGTTGATACAACTCATCTGCTACTGTTTCTCCTCCTCCCCCTTCTCCTCCTCCTCATCCTATCCTCCTCCTCTTCTCCTCCCCCACTCTCTTCTTCTCCTCCTCTTCCTTCTCCTCTTCTTCCTCCAATCCCCTCCTCCACCCTCCCCCTCCTCTATCCCCCCTCCTCCTCCTTCTCCTCCTCCTTCTTCTTCTTACTTCAAATTGTCCTATTTGTGCTACAGCGATCGGTTTCCATAAGTATGCTACTCAACTAAAACTTATCCACCCTAAACAGGCCACCCTTAAAGAGATGTCTGCTGGCAGCTCTGTTGTGCGCAACAGTTGCAAGCCTTGAAAGTAAGTCTAAACTTAGAGAATTACAATGATATTATAAGTCAAAATAGTACATATACTAAATAATAGACTACAGCTCAAGCATGACAGATGACTGTGAATCTACAACAATGGCCAGACTGCGGGAGCAGCAAATTAAAAGAGGGGTGGCCAAACAAGAACACTACGCAGGAAGCCAAAGAAGATTGATAAACCAACACAGAACTGGCGTCGTTAGCCGCCACACGCTGCGGGATTTGCTGAGGAGGGGATCCGAGCACTTATGGACTGAATGGTTCGATGTGCAACGAGGATGATCTGTCGACTAACTAACTAACTAACTAGAATGTTCCGTTGTTGAGACTCTTAACTAACAACTATAATCTCAAACTTATGATTAAATATTGGTTAACTATATTTAAGTATTTATAAAGGCTGAGTAGGAATGTGTGTTATGTATAATAATTACGCGATACCTACCTACCTATCCAGCCATCTAGTTGACCGCTTACTTACTTACCTGTTTGCATGCCTGGCTATATGTCTGCCTGCCTACGTATTGAACTATCCACCTACTTATCTGAATATCTACATTCCTTTTGCCTACCTCAAAGGTACCAATCAACGTATCTATTTACATACCTTTCTAATTAGCTCCCCATCTCATACCTTCCTCCTTACTTACCCAGCTACATTCGTGCCTAAATATCGACCTAAATGCTATTCTATATCCCTACATATTTGCCTAATTAGCTACCTACCTATTAGTCAGCTTGCCTATCCGTCTACCTACCTACCTGCCTAACTAACTACCTACCTACCTACTTACCTATTAGCCAATATATCTACATATCATCCTATTTACCCGTCTCACTATCTACCTACCAACCTACCTATTTATATATGGACAACAATTCATACTTACCTAAACTGTCATCCTACCTACCTATCTATGATTTTATCAACCTACTGGTCTATGCAGCTACCAATCTATACATCCCTTTTCATCCTATTCATAAATACTGGAGACTAGGTTTTTAGGCTAGCATCTTTCATCATAAATTGAAAATCAGTTCTTTCTATAGCACAGGATCAAACTGCCCAGTATTATTAACAATTGTCGGCTCCCGTATCGTGAGGTTGTGTCAATCCCAGAATTGTGCTAGCGAGAACACAATTCCACAATTACTAAAGAGTGGCTCTGTTGCTGAGTCAATGCACGAACCACTGACTTACATGGGCTTGTGGTTATTTAACCTTCACGTGATTACCTTGTTAACTGCTTGGCCAGCCTGACTCATAAACTGTCCATAAGTAAAATAATGTACCCTTATGCACGCGTTGATATGAATTGTGTATGTGGTGCAAGCCGCATATTGTATGGATACAAACGGCACTGGCTGGCTGTTGTAGTCAGTGTAATTCTGGTCATAATTACATCCTACAATATTTCCTGCCTCCCATTTTAGTCTGAGTGACATGGGAGTTCCGGTCTATTTAAAGAAAAGCCCAGCCTCTACGGGGATTCGATCTCTTGAAACCCGGGTCGGTATTCAAACGCACTAGCCACTGCACCACCTAGGCTCTCGATCTGATCATGAACCTTATAAACTGACATCGACCTTTTTGTTTTGCTACCTACTCTATAAATGTTTGTATCCCTGTATGTGCCTACTCTATGTTAACTGAACTTACATGTGGGTCAATTTATAATAATGCTGACATGTTTTAATGTTATCTTTTTCAGATGCGTCCCCTTCGAAGAGAGCGGGTAAATATGAATATCAACTGATTAGCTAGACTATGTGACAGTTTCATTATACATATATAGAAGTAATACTGATTACTTTCCTGTGCTCACTTTTTCTGGCTGCACTAAGCATGTGTTTATTTTATATTAATGGTTAATCCAGCCCACAGTGAACACATGTCTTCAATGGCAGTTCTTTGCATTCAGGTGCAGAGTGTGTGTTGTGTTGTCACCCTTTATTTTTGCTGCCAAAGAATATGCTTTCTATGACTTTCCTTAATAGATTTGAATGCTATTTGAGGCATTGAAATATAGGCAACTGATCACAAACATCAAACTTATGAAGGTAGGTCAGCATGACGGAATGGATAAGAGCTGTGTTCTTAAACATCCGATTTAGCTCCAGTCATAAGGATAAGCTATTATCTAGAATTCATATTTGAGAACTCATGACTGATGCAAATGTGCTTAATTTGGCTCATCACACATATCGTGTAGAATCACTTACTGTTCATACATCACACATATCGTGTAGAATCACTTACTGTTCATACATCACACATATCGTGTAGAATCACTTACTGTTCATACATCACACATATCGTGTAGAATCACTTACTGTTCATACATCACACATATCGTGTAGAATCACTTACTGTTCATACATCGCACTGATTATGAACACACCTAAGTATATTTTCCCCATGTGTGGTCGTGTGTGCTGCTTATTGGAGCAAGGCCAAAACTGTACAGCCTGACAGGGGTTTATGCACTAGTTTATGCTACAGCATGCCAAATAAGAGATCACTAGGACTTGCATGATCTGGTCTTTGTCTATCTCCAATGCTCATAACAATTTCCCTTGACTCCAGAATAAAAACTCTTTAATGACCACTGACCTCTGGATGACCACAACAGAAGATGCATTTATATAGAATAACAAATAGTTAAGACTTCAGACATTCATCATCATCATCATCATCATCATCATCATCATCATCATCATCATCATCATCATCATCATCATCATCATCATCATCATCATCATCATCATCATCATCATCATCATCATCATCATCATCATCATCATCATCATCGTCGTCGTCGTCGTCGTCATCATCATCATGATCATCATCGTCACGTAGGAGGTATTTTGCGGAACATCGCAACCATTACGGTCCGTTGAAAAACTTCTCTATTCTGGCAAAACATCGAGACATCTATATCTAAGTCAGTAGTTCGTGGCATATCCTTCCATGATGGATCTTCTAACTCCTATATTAAAAGTCAGATGCAAAGATAGTCTGCATACATAGTTTCAGACAGTCACCTGAAAGCAGCATTGACTTCCTCAATCCCCACTGAGAATAACAGCATGAACTAGTAGCACCTCGTTATGACGTCCGAACCGGTGCTACAGAGTGCGTTTGGGCTGAGAATCTCCTAGTGTGTCCCTAAGAAGGAGAATATAGCACTAACAGGTAGTTTCAGTTAACGACAAAGATGCTCTTAAATCCAACTAAACTATTCACATCATTATCAACACTAACCGGAGTCAATACAATATTGACGGATATATAAATAAACACATATTGTATTTCAGACAGCATGACAGCAACCCTGCAAGTGAACAATCCACAGACGGATTCATTCGAAGGTGCGTTCGACTATCATCTGACAGAAGACTACGTTGGATGGAAAGGCACGGCTACTTTCAACGTCCAAGTCAACAGTGTCAATGTACGTCTATAATATCATTATATCTATCCACCTTTGGAACACTTGTCTTTACTGATATACCCATCTCTAGAATATACATCTCTAGTGATATATACTTGTTTGTAACACATATTATTTGTGACCTACCCGTTTTAAAAACATTTAATAGACATCTTTACTGATTTAACCATCTTTATAAAACTTATCTATAGCGATTTACCCATTTTAAAAACAAACATTGAATAGATATCTTTACCGATATACCCATCTTTAGAACACATATTTTTAATGATTTATATATCTTTAGAACATTGGATGCATATCTTTAGTGATTTATTCATGTTTTACCATAATCATATAGAGCCTTGCCAGCTGGCGTAGGCATTCATGCCCCTCTACCCGGACTTGGACTTTGGTGTTCTGGATCAAATTTTACTGATGATATTCCTCCATGCCACGGTCTTAGTCCATCCATCTCATGTTTTAGTGATATACCTATCTTTAGAACATTGGAACATATCTTAAACTTATCGTTAGAGCAAATATCTTTAGTGCTTTAAAAACATTAGAAGACATATCTTAGGCGATTTTATATCAAATAACCAGCATGTGTACGTTAATTTTCCATCATCATCATCATCATCATCATCATCATCATCATCATCATCATCATCATCATCATCATCATCATCATCATCATCATCATGTGCCATGCCGGTAAGCGTGGGCAGTCGTGTCTCGCCTTCTCACTCGATCACCAGAGTCGTGGATCAGCTCAGTGTTCCTGTCTCGACCATACCACGTGGCCAAGTCATCCAGGTATTTACCTCTCTGCCTTCCTCTTGTTCTCTTCCCCTCGATCTTGCCAGTTGTCACCAAGTTCTCCAATTTATTTCTTCTCATATCATAACCAAAAATGTTGACTTCTACGTCTAATTTCTCTAATCAGTTTACGATTTTCATTTGTTTCTTGTATAATTTTCCTTACATGTTGTTTACTTATTCACAAACAACCGTGAGATCAATTTCACATAAATACATCACGTTTGGCTGCTTTGATGTGTACAAAATTTGTGAAAGCTATGTCACAAAGCTACATATAAACAATAATACACACACATACACACACAATCATGCACACACACACGCACACACACACATACACACACATTCATACACACACATTCATACACACATACACACACATTCACACACACACATTCATACACACACATACACACATTCATACACACACATACACACACATTCATACACACATACACACACATTCATACACACACATACACACACATTCATACACACACACATACACACACATTCATACACACACATACACACACATTCATGCACACACACACACATACACACACATTCACACACACACACATACACACACATTCACACACACACACATACACACACATTCACACACACACACACATTCACACACACACACATACACACACACACATTCACACACACACACACACACACACATCAACTCCATCATATTTTGGCTGTTTGTGATCCCTAGGTGCGTTTACGTTCAGCAGTTTGCCATTGCTTTCTGAATGACAAGCACTCATACAATTGTATGGAAACCAATACAAGGCGGTCCTTTTTTTTTGAAATCACCGGCAGCTGTGTTTAGAAAGGGGTATTGTCTAGGCCACATTCAAACGCCTACTAACAAAAGGAGTTTTTATAGCATGTGTGATTCTTACACACAAACACACACACATACACACACACAAGCACGCACCCACACCACACAGATATATATATATATATATATATATATATATATATATATATATGTATATATATATATATATATATATATATATATATATATATATATATATATATATATATATATATATATATATATATATATGCAAACTACTGAGCGTAATCTTGCCAAGAAATCAACAATCAGCTGAAAGATGCTGATGTTGACAGCGATGTCCTGTAAAGGATATGCGAAATATATATATATATATCTCACGATGTTCTTAATGATAATCGAGTGAGATGGTCGTTGTCTAGGTTACAATGCTCCTTGTATGTCACTACGGAGTGTAAGTTGAGCTAGCCACCTGTCTCACAATATAACTCACCCCCGCAAGTACACATCCACCAGTCAGTGAACAAGATTGAGTTGGCGCACATAATCTTTAATGCAGAAGGAACACGGAAACACGTAACATATTTCTATATCCAGAAAACAATATAATCCGCATAATATATATATCCTCCTCACAACTTAACCAGCACGCATCACTGCCTTCTCAAGGCCTTCTTAATCTCCAATTTACAAGACAGTTATCCAGCTACTATCCACGGCTGGACCTCACACAATACAACCCACACACTGGGTCTAGGCCTGCACTAACTATTCAACCCACTCTGGGTTTAGGCCTCCATTCAAAACTGGGAGAACAACACAGGACGGAGATCTCTATCTAACTCCGCTCCTCTCCTTAGACCACCGACCAGCTCGGAGTCTAAACATCAACTGTCCTAAAACGATCCGACCCTCAGTCGGTCTCAGCTTCAACTCCCTTCAAGTCTCCTGACTTCACACAAAACTAAACTGTCTCTCACCCCATCCACCCTGGGGGTCTGCACTCACCCTCACCATTATTTCTCATGGCTGGTTGTTTTTCTCATAGCCCCGCTACAGGTCACTCACCTCAATGTCAATGACCCAGGCATATGTCATTATATATATATATATATATATATATATATATATATATATGTGTGTGTGTGTGTGTGTGTGTGTGTGTGTGTGTGTGTGTGTGTGTGTGTGTGTGTGTGTATGTGTGTGTGTGTAACAAAATCTACAAATACCCCCTAAAACAAAAGAAGAAAAAGCGTTATTGTCTATGAACCACCACACCTCATCTGAAACCTGGAAAATTAAAGAGGGAAACATGTTAACTTCAGAAGCGCACAATTTATGAAAACCAAAAATTGCGCTATGCGAAATTATTACATACATTACCATCTTTTACAATTGGGATATGTCTCCTAGCATGCGATTTTCTGAAATGACCGATCTCATAATAACTGATTTGTTTAATGTTTCGTCATGTTATTAACTGTAATACTTTCATTAACCATCATTCAGATGTATGAGGGTGACTCAGTTTCACACACAACAGACGGGAAAACCTGGGTGTTTGTCAATAAGAATTACAAGTCTGTATACCCGTCTGGAACTTCAGTCGACTTCAGGTAATCTATAAATCAGGAATGGCAGGACTACATTGTCTCCAGCCCGTGTAGCTGTGGAGTCTATCCAGTCTAACAAAATACAATAGAAGATATCTAGTCTAATAGTAGCAATAAAAGATATTAAGCCTAACAGTAGCAAGAGGCGATATTTAGTCTAATAGTAGCAAGAGGCGATATTTAGTCTAATAGTAGCAAGAGGAGATATTTAGTCTAATAGTAGCAAAAGGAGATATTTAGTCTAATAGTAGCAGGATGAGATATTTAGTCTATAGTAGCAGGAGGAGATATTTAGTCTAATAGTAGCAAAAGGAGATATTTAGTCTAATAGTAGCAAGAGGAGATATTTAGTCTAATAGTAGCAAGAGGAGATATTTAGTCTAATAGTAGCAAAAGGAGATATTTAGTCTAATAGTAGCAAGAGGAGATATTTAGTCTAATAGTAGCAAGAGGAGATATTTAGTCTAATAGTAGCAAGAGGAAATATTTAGTCTAATAGTAGCAAGAGGAGATATTTAGTCTAATAAGTAGAAGATATTTAGTCTATAGTAGCAAGAGGAGATATTTAGTCTAATAGTAGCAAAAGGAGATATTTAGTCTAATAGTAGCAAGAGGAGATATTTAGTCTAATAGTAGCAAGAGGAGATATTTAGTCTAATAGTAGCAAGAGGAGATATTTAGTCTAATAGTAGCAAAGGAGATATTTAGTCTAATAGTAGCAAAAGGAGATATTTAGTCTAGTAGTAGCAAGAGGAGATATTTAGTCTAATAGTAGCAAGAGGAGATATTTAGTCTAATAGTGGCAATAACAGATATTTAGCCTAATAGTAGCAAGAGGAGATATTTAGTCTAATAGTAGTAAGAGAAGATATTTATTCTAATAGTAGGAACAGGAGATTTCTTCTTCTTTTACCCGTGAGACTTCTAGTGGACCCACTACCGCGCATGTGCAGCCCCTTTAGACCAGTTCATGCTTGGTCGGATGATGACTAATTTTACTACAATATGAAATAGCCAGTCCCAGACCAACCCTCTTTAGTTGAGTTTTGCTTGTGACATGCTCAGAAGGACACAAATAATGGTAACACTGCAACCTACCAAGCAGACCGTAAGAGGCGACTAAGGGGATTTCGCCTGTGTGTTAACGGGAATCTACGGGGAAGCAAAGAATAATAACACTGGAACCTACCACGCGAGTCGTAGGAAGCGACTATTTATGAAACCGCCCGTGTGTTACCGGGACCCTTAAGGGAAGCAATGGATACTAACACTGGAACTTACCACGCGAGTCGTAGCAAGCGACTATGGATGACACCCCCAGTGTGTTACCGGGACCTTGTAGGGAAGCAAAGAATGGTATCACACTGTGACCTATCATACATGTCGTAAGAGGCGACAAAGGAGGGTTGGGCTTGCAACTAGCTTCCTCATCCCTTAGAACAATTTTAGCCACAGAATTCAGCTAATCATAAATCTAAAAATACGCTCGGAGATCTACAGTCTAAGTATTCGTTACTTCTCATTTGGGACCCGATAAGACACGGGCGAAAAGAAGAGATTAAGGGACATACAATTAACTGGTGTAAGGCTGACCATTTGATTAGAGCCCATATGTTGTTTCTTCCGTGATTTACCGAAGTCTATATGGGAATCAAAGAATAGTAACAGCTAGCATGCTACCTCACCTCATTCTGCAGATAACTTTAGCAGCCAAATTCAACAATTCAACAAGTCTACAAAGGGCGTGGCGTGTGTTGGGTGGGACTCATGCGTCATTGGCATATGAAAGAAAGAAAAAAAGCAAGAAGAAGAAGAAGAAGAAGAAGAAGAAGAAGAAGAAGAAGAAGAAGAAGAAGAAGAAGAAGAAGAATGTTTTGCCATTGAATATATAGGTCTAGCCTTTATGCCGTGGCCTACTACAATAATGAAACCTCGAACTGGTGCTGTTTTACAGTAACACAACCAACATCATCTAGACGACAACGATAACATAAATAACAACATGGACAACCCGTTATTATGGATTTCTCATTACAGTAATACATCAATCTACAACAACATCTTCAGCAACCTGTTATTATGTACTTTCAATTAAATTATTTCATCAATCTGTGATTTTTGCTTCTTCTGGTATTCCTTTTTATTATAATATATACATGTCCTAGGGTGTATTTTTATTGGTGACAATAAACAGGATCTGCAACATTTAGTAGATGCGGTTGTTGCACAGAGTGAACAACTAAGGTTATAATTGAATTGTAAGAAGACACATAGTATGGTCGTCACTGGGAACAAGGATATACCACAATGTAATATACAAGTAAATGGGCATATTCTTAAACAAGTGAATCGGTACAGTTATCTCGGAACAGTCATAACATCAGATGGAGATGCCTTGGAGAGATTAGAACAAGAATTGCCATTGCGAAGGTAGCCTTTTGCAAGATGAAAACCATACTGACCAATAAAAAGATATCAATTGAAACGAGAAAAAAGAGTATTGAAGTGCTTCATAGAACCTATACATTTGTATGGATGTGAAGCGTGGACAATGAGCAGACAAGCTGATGGCTGTGGAAATGTGGTTTCTGAGGAAAATGCAAAGAATACATTGGAGAGACATAAAAACCAATGAACAAGTCCTTCAAGAAACAAATGAAGATTGTAAACTGATTAAAGCCATTAGACGTAGACAGTCACACATTTTTGGGCATGTTATGAGGAGAAATGAAATGGAGAACTTGGTGACAACTGGCAAGATCGAAGGGAAGAGACCAAGGGGAAGACCGAGATGTAAATACCTAGATGGCTTGGCCACGTGACATGGTTGAGACAGAAACACGGAGCTGATTCACGACTCTGGTGATCGAGTGTGATCGCGAAACATGACTACCCACGCTTATCGGCATGGCACATGATGAATGGATGGAGGGTGTGTCATGATTAAACATCCGTGTTACTGGATTTATTAAAAGGTAGGGCTACTGATGAATGTAACTGTGGTACTAGTAAAATTATAGCTAAACATTTGCTGCAGGAGTGTCCAGCATATGCAGGACAGAGAAAACAAGATTATATTAACTGCTGCTTGCTTTGGAAATATTCATAATAAGGTCTGAAGATGAACGAAGAAAAAATGGTTCTAGATAAAAGGACAGAACCCTTCCTTCAGAAGTATCGCTAAACGATTACAGGTCTAGAACCTAACAAACATGATCTTTACAGGTTCTAGATAAAAGGACAAGGACCTTCATTAAGAAGTATCACTAAATGATTACATTTCCACAAATCTTCTCTTTTCCAGGTTTCAGGCAAAGTATTCAGGCACTGATAAACCAAGTGGACAGATGGTGTTGGAGAATATGGGCCACGATACCTGGACTGTGCCTGAAGCTGCTGACAGTAAGTTGGCCCTACATTTACATTCAAGACAGGCTGGTCCAGTCTTTATGTGTGTGACAGTAGCCCCTTGACGGCCAGTTATCTTCAACAGTCTTGCTCAACTTACAGTAATAGTGCAGTAAACTGTATAGAAAATAGCCCTTTTAATACGCATATGGATAAATGTTGGTAGACCCACATTTTAAAGACCAATCGCCACTTGGTGGCTGATGTGGTCAGTATCACTGCGGCCGCTTTTACTTTCACAAGGCATTTCCTGCTGAAATTTAGCTGCAGGAACATTCAAATTGACTTAGAACAATTACGTTATGATGATTGGCTAGCCGAAGTTACTGCTTCCATAAGACACCTTCCTAGATGTTATAATTATATGCGTGTCAATTCTAATATGAACTTATATTTCTAGACACTTTTATTAGACATATCAGTCAACTAGCCAATTAACCTTAAAATTATTTAATCAATCAAGTGTTGCCACGACAATAAAGTTAGCTAATAATGGATCTCCAACACTTTCTGCTCACGCTCTGGTTGTACATTCTAACAGATTGCTGCCTATTCATCTCTTATGTTACCCTTCTATTTGTATCTATGCCTGTCTCTAGCTCGCCTGCCTATAGCTTGCCACTCCAGTGTAGATTTTATAATCACCATGTCTTTTAATGAGATTTATCTCATTTTTATGATTATGATTATTTTGTTTTTGTTTTGCCGTTTTGCACTCGCTCGCTCGCTCGCTTTGAACTTAAGCATAGTCAATACACACTACTACCAGTAGTGCTGGACTGAATTTTGCATGTGGATTAGCTTTCCCTGTTAACACTGTCCCTCACCATCAGGAGAACCCACTCCGAGTTCAGAGGTACTTGTAATTTACGTACCCATGTCAAGTTCGAGAGGTCAACAATTTAATCCAACTGTCCGGTGTAGGGGTTGAGCCCCTTGCCTCGGCATCAACACATCGGATGTTTAAGACCACGCGTTCTTTCCATAAGGCCATCTATATTTTTATACTATTTTCTGTAGTTATTACGTTTCTTATTAAAGTATAATGTATGAGTATCCAACCAGAGTAGTCGTTATAGACTGAAGGGGTGTTTGTTAGCTATTGTATAAGAGTCGTTCATTTGAAACCCGTTCCAATGGCTTTATTACAAAAGCATGAAAGAAACATTAACAGGTGTGGTAGAATTAAACAAAGCATTCATTTTGAATGAATGATGCACTCCATTGTTTAGGTAAGCTGCGAATGCCGTCCGCAAAAAAGGATTGTGGTTTCTCACTGAACCAAGTGTTTACCGCGTTCATTACGTCTGCATCTGTGTGAAATAATTGCCTCTTGAGAGCTTTTCTTAGAGGTACGAACAAATGAAAATCATATGGTGACAAATAAGGACTATAGGCTGGATGTTGCAGAATTTTCCACTTCTTCCAAGCTAATGCTTCCTGCACAATCTTTGCAACATGCGGACGAGCATTATCGTGCAACAAAATCACACCGCGAGAAAACAAGCCGGGTCATTTATTCTTGATGGCTGTTTGCAGCTTGTCTAGTGTTTGCAAGTAGTGGGTAGAGTTGATGTTGACACCAGGTTCTTTAAAGTCGGCCAACAATAGCCCTTCATGGTCAAAAAATGCTCTCAGCATAACCTTACCAGCGGAAACCTGTAACTTGAATTTTTTGGCTTTTGATGATCCAACATGCGTCACTTGCATGCTCTCTCTTTTGCTACTCGGCTCAAAGTGGTGACACCATGATTCATCGCCTGCCACTATGCGGAAGAGAAATGCATCACCCTCCACTCTGTAACGCAGCAAGTGGTTCAATCACCATCCCATGCGTACGTCCTTTTGGTAGTCGGTCAACATCCGTGGTACCCACTGTGAACACACCTTCCGACATTGAAGTTTCTTACAAACGACCTTTTGAACTGGCCCAATTGACACATCAAATTCTTTCGCTAGCGAACGTATGCTTCGACAACGGTTTATCCGTACTGCTGCATCAATTTTGGCGATGGTTTTTTTCTGTTGCAACAATATGCGCTTGACCCGGCAGTCGAAGATCTGTCGTTAACTGACGTCCTTTCCGAAACATTCGTGCCCAGTCTGTCACTGTTGTCTTCGACACACATTTGTTACTGTACGCTGCCTGCATTGTTCGATGAATGTCCACTGGTCGACATCCTTCAAATGAAAGAAACTGAATCACCGCTCTTTGAGCTTCTTTGGACGGATTTTGGATCAACCCGGCCATTTTCTCAACGGTCATAAACAGAACCTATGCATCATGGGACGATAAGCACGTGCTCTTTTATTCATTGGTCAGTATTTATCACATGACTATGACATGATCATATTCAACGTACGCAATTACGAGCGGTGCGAAACGAACGGATTTCAAATGAAGGCTCCTAATAATTTAGCTAGAAACCGTATTATAAATGACAAATTCTGAACTTAACTTTGGGTTCGCATTGTACAATAATAGAATAGATGCTCCGTGTTCCTGTCTAGTCCATGCCACGTGGCCAAGTCATCCAGGTATTTACTTCTCAGTCTTTCCCTTGGTCTCTTCCCGTCGATCTTGCCAGTCGTCACCAAGTTCTCCGAGTCATTTCTTCTCATAACATGCCAACAAATTTTGACTGTCTACGTCTAATGACTCTAATCAGTTTACGATCTTCATTTGTTTCTTGAAGGACTTGATCATTGGTTTTTCTGTCTTTCCGTGGTCTTAATTATCTTCAGAAACCACATTTCCACAGCCATCAGAACAACTCACTATGGTCTACGAGATTGTCTATTTTAAATCACCCGTCAGGGGTTGAAGCAGGTTTGAAGGACCATCTTCAAGAGGCTTCATATTATCCATTAGTGCTCCGATCTCCTCCTTTTAGGTGACATTAAAATAACAACAGCCAACTGCACTAATATAGCAGCCCAGGTAAGGATCATATTATATGCATAATAAAAATAAAATACACACTCTTGATATAAACGTTATGATGAAGGTGGGCTTTCACATGTACACATTTAGTCCAGACAGCCGTCAGTTGCGCTGCTTTATACGATATCCAATTGCCAGAGGAGTTTTAATGTTCAAAACGTGGACACGGGACTTCTGATCTTTTCTGCCGTCTTCTGAGAATGTCAGGCAGCCGATTGCGTAGGCCAGAGATAGACTGCCATGGATCTACTTAGCCAGGCACCCCATAGCCTGGGATTCATTATTCGATTCGGTGTTTTCAAAACAAAATTCCAAATTCGGTCTCGCTGAACCTGCTTCTTTCAGCTGTGGTTATTGTTGAGGTCCGTGGTTTTTGTGGGGTTATTCACCCTGATTCTTGTCTTGTGCCCTCTTACGAGTGAGTCTCGGTCTGGTTGTATAAGCGTTTGTGTCCGTGACGTCAGCTGGGGGGTTGGTCGGTGGCTATCCTTTGTGCCCGGTCTTCAATTGTGGTTTTCTTTGTTGGTGAAGGCTTCTGGCTTACTGGTTGCAGTCCTTATAAGGACTTTTTATTTGGTCTTTTTGCCTCCTTTTTTGTTGTATTGTCCGTAGAAGCTTCTCGATGTTGTCGTTTTCCTCCTTGCGCCTGTTTTCATTTTCGATAAAGAGTTTATGTTTCCTTTCGCAGTCTTCCTTCGTGGACAGCCACGGGATGATCTCTCCGTCATTTATATAGTACTTGAATCCTGTCTCACAGTCATAGATTGTATCTGGGTTTGTATCTGTTGGCCCCTGAGTTTCTTGGGCTTCTTCTTTTCCTTCCCATCGAATCCTGAATTCCTTGCTCGCTAGTTCCACTCTCATTGCCTCATCACTTGCCGATTCAAGCAACTTCTCTAAGGTAGGTCCCCAGGGCCTCGCCAAGGCGTCATCAGGGTGCTCATCTCGGTTTTCTTCAGATGTCTGGCGGGATATTGATTTCCCCTTGAGGGTCTCGGGCGCCGTGGTTGGGCTGCTGGTTGCGGTTCCGGTTCGATCTCTTATTGGGTTTCATCTTGCGGTTTCTCTGTGTTCTTTTCCGTTTCTTCAGCTGGTTTGATTTGGGTTGGCTCCCTTTCAGTTTTTAGAATTTCTCTCTCTGCTGTTATGTCTCGTAGAATCTTTTCTTTCTTCTTTGTCATCTGTACCATGTGCTCCACCTTCCTGTTTGATGTTTTGCTGGATCTCCTTTATTTCCGCCAGGAGTTTTTCATTATCGCTGGTCGGAGTCGGCGTCAGCAGTGCTTTGACTTGCTTCTCCAGCTCGTCTATCTGGTTTTGCAGCTGATCTCTCTCAGCTTGTGAAATAACCGTGGCTGTATCACACCTCCGCATTGCGTCCTTGTATGGAGTCTTTGTGATGATGGCGAACTTTAAGACTGTCTCTGAGTCTTTGGAGGTACGGACAGCCCAAGTAGCTTGCTCCATGCTTGCCCAGGCAGTTGGCACACTTTCTTTTGTTGTTGAGTGCTCGGAAGTCCGTGTCCAGCTTGGCCAATGGACACTCCTTGAAGGCATGGTGATCGGCGCAGTAACATCAGATTTCCGTCTTACTGCGACATGTTGCTCTGCTGTGACCGGTCCTCTGGCATCTGGAACACTGAGTGATTCTTGGTATGAATCCTTCAGGTTGTTGTAATTCCTTGTCTATCGATATCTGGCGTGGTATCTCGCTACCATCGGCCGTCACCACCGCCAGCGTTGTAGGGATCTTTGAGTACGTCAGGATCCGCTCCGCCTTCAAGATTCGGATGTTGAGATTCTATTCTTGTAGTTGCTTCGTGGTTTGTTCTCCTGACAGCTCCACTTGAATACGCTTGACAACCCTTCTGACTGTTATTTAGTCGATGTTTCCGACTCTGGTGTCTTTCTCCTCCTTTTCATCTGTGTTGGCTCTTGTCTATGGTGAATTGTCGTCGATCTTCCTCGTGGTGGCTTCAGAAGTAACTGTAGTTTCAGTTTCTTTGTTGCAGCTCACGTGAAAGTTCTCTCTGCTGTCGTCTTTTCGGCTTTATCGGCTCCCCCGCTGCACATTTTGGATACCACGTGTCTTTTGGTGTTCTTGCGACGTGCCATTCTCCCCCGGATCAGGCTGCTTGACTTGTTTAGGTGACTTGCCTTGCGCTCGCAGTTGCGAATAGGGGTTTCACTAGCCATTCTTAAAGGCTTTATATATTGAGGCTATTGCTGTGTAAATGAAGAGCCAACACTTATGGTACAGGGTTCAACTCTTCATAGTGACAGGATTTTTTAACTCAATCATTGCGGCTTTCGGTCAACTCTGTTTAACCATTGTTGTTGAAGCTAGTCGGTTGAAGTTGTTCATTCTTCTACGACGTAAAAAACTGGTCACTGGTGAGGGTCCCGGCCGATGGATGATCCTTAACATTCTCGTTAGCCCTAGGCTTCTTAAAAGGTTTCTACTTGGTTATGCATCAATGTACACTTGTTCCTGCAGATAGGCGCTATCGTCAGTTGGAGTAAGTCGGTAACTATAGCTGTCAATTGTTATGTTGTCTTGTGTGTCCTCTAGTCTTTACTTCTTTCTTCAACTTCCCTGAGCGCAAGACAATGCGTACATTTTTATTTATAAACTGTATTAGTGGCCTTAAAGCGTTTCCTAACTGACATTTCCGTGTACTACGTATTCTAAATGTAGTACTAGTGTTTAATTGGATTTGGCTTTCACAAATATCCCAGTGCTGTGTAATCCCTCTCCTCTTCATATTTCGTATTCGTATTTTAGAATCTGGAGAGAAGAATGAGGCTATTCAATTCCTGACCCTGTTACACCTGCACCACACAGCCTCATAAAAAAAGCTATCAGAGAACTATTTCGGAAAGATAAGACCACGCGAGAAGTTCTGAACATTTTACTTTTTTATGTATATACTTATATCGTCTCGTTAGGAAGAATGTGGGCATAAAACCATGTCACTATTATTCTAAAGTGGCATATATAAGTCACTTACCTATATTTAATAGAAGTACATCGTTCTAAGAAGATATTTCCTTCATCTAACAGACGATAATTCCAAGTACAACTATAACGACCTGCTCTTCAAGTCCCTACTCTTCTATGAAGCCCAGCGGTCAGGGAAACTTCCCGCTAACAAACGTATACCCTGGAGGGGAGACTCGGCGCTCAACGACAAGGGAGACAAAGGGGAAGATTTGACCGGAGGATGGTACGATGGTATGTATGCTAGTATATAAACATATCTACCACTTGGTGGAGGAAGGACAACGTAATTACTAATAAACTACTTACATATATTAACTGGTGATTGAACAAAACGTAAGCACTAAAATCGGAAATAGAAAATGGCAGGAAGGTTTAGCGTGAGTTGGCTGGTGGCCTATATTTTATCACAGTATGGATAAGAGGCAGAAGAAGAACAAGAACGACGTGCAAGTTTATAGCAAATGCTTTTCCGGGTACCTAGTAGTCACCGGTATATGTAGAAAGCTGCTCTGTATTGAACAGATCACTCAATAGTGCTATAGCCGGTAAATCGTGTTACACGCTGAGGTCATAAACTACCCATTTGAGTGTGGACCCCTCGGGGAACCGTCACATCATCTTGAGGCAATCAAGATAGCAATAGAGAAATTACAAAATACCAGCCATGGTGATGATATTGACAGATGAAAAATCAGTAATAGAGGCACTCCTGTCTGGGAAATTACCAGTTCTAAGGACACTACTTTCTGAACTTAGCAGTCAGCATAAGGTCACCATACAGTGGATACCATCCCACTGTGGAGTACCCGGAAAATACAGAGCTGATCGATTGGCTAAGGAAAGAAGCAAAATAAGAATAGCCTGATGTGCCCATTACATTCCACCAAAAGAAAAGAATGATCAAATCAGTCAGAAGGCCACCAAACCCTACTCAAGACGACTACCACGTTATGGACAGACCAGAACAGGTCATTATTCTGCGCCTCAGAACCGGACACAATAGATTACGCAACCACATGTATACGAAATTCAAGATTGGTGACTCAGCCATGTGCACATGTGGTTTGGCGTTGAAGACAGCAGAGCACATACCCCAGGACTGCCCAAACTGCAACATATCCAGGCGAACCTTCTGGCCTAGACAGACAACAGTAGAAGATAATCTCTATGGACCGCTGAGTGAACTAAAAAGGACTGTTAGATTGATACAAGAGACAACATTGCAGTTATAGACATATTTCAAGCGAACGAAAGAAGAAGAAGAAGAAGAAGAAGAAGAAGAAGAAGAAGAAGAAGAAGAAGAAGAAGAAGAAGAAGAAGAAGAAGAAGAAGAAGAAGAAGAAGAGGAAGAAGAAGAAGAAGAAGAAGAAGAAGAAGAAGAAGAAGAAGAAGAAGAAGAAGAAGAAGAAGAAGAAGAAGAAGAAGAAGAAGAAGAAGAAGAAGAAAGAAGAAGAAGAAGAAGAAGAAGAAGAAGAAGAAGAAGAAGAAGAAGAAGAAGAAGAAGAAGAAGAAGAAGAAGAAGAAGAAGAAGAAGAAGAAGAAGAAGAAGAAGAAGAAGAAGAAGAAGAAGAAGAAGAAGAAGAAGAAGAAGAAGAAGAAGAAGAAGAAGAAGAAGAAGAAGAAGAAGAAGAAGAAGAAGAAGAAGAAGAAGAAGAAGAAGAAGAAGAAGAACTACTCAGAAATGTTTTTACAATAACGTGGACTAATAAGAAGGAGATTACTGACATTTTGCAAGATCTGAACATCGAAGAAACCTGGCTCATAAATTGAGGCATATCTCGGAAACTGACATACATTGGACTCATTAAACTTTAAACTTCCGAGTATTTCGAATAGAACAGCAATGTTTGGAAGGTGAGGGGGAAGAAACGGAAAAAAGGAGAGGGAGGGGGGGGGGCCTTGTTTCATGGAAGAATAGGCAGGGAGGATATATAATAAGCACGAAGATAGACATACGACATTGCAAAATCCCTGGTCGGATGTTACACAAGATAGGAGAAATGGCAAGACATCGAGAAACATTTCGGCGGGCCGTGAAGAACCCGTTGTTCTGAAAAATACCTGCTGCATAATGATGATCTCTAGATGGATGAAGAGGCACTAATCAAATGTCAAACATACATGAACTAAAGCGCACGAGTCTACTATAACAGCTGGCCAATGCAATAACCACAAAACAAGTAAATCCAAGTGTAAACAAAAGTTTATACTTTTATAAAAGGATGATTTCAATGTGTCGTATTTGTCCTCAGCTGGCGACCATGTCAAATTTAACTTCCCAATGGCCTACTCTGTCACGGCTCTGGCGTGGGGCTACCTGGAGTTTACTGATGCCTACGTATCTGCCGGACAAGAAGAAAACTTCCTGACGGGATCAAATGGGCACTAGATTACTTACTTAAGTGTCATACTGGACCCGAAGAACTTTATGTCCAGGTCTGTTTTAATCACAGAAACATGCCTTAAGTGTTGGACTTCATCTACTGTTCAATGATAGTTAGTGCGTAACCATGGTCTTCATACGTTCCGTGCCATATCGCAGAGGCTTTAATATCCCTCCACAGATCTTGGTCCATGGTTTCTGTATCAATTCTATGGACGATATTCCCGCATGCCACAGTCTTAGACCATCCAGCAGTAGTGTATCTCAGTCTGGCTCTGCGTCTTCTACCGCTGAACGTCCCAGATGCTCTCAAATGACTGTCTGCCCATTATACGACCCACGGACACCGTTTGTCTCTTTCTTAAGTAAAGGACCCTTTTTTCACACCTGAAGGCGTATTGGACATATGGTGCTAAATCATATTCTGACAGACCAGTCGGTGAGTGATGCGGTCAGAATCGCGCTTACAGCCTTTACCCCCAAGACATATTTGGTACCTATATTAGGTTAGGTCGATCTGAGAACTCTTGTCAATTTTAAAACTCCTTCCCAATGCGGATTCGAACCCATGACTATCTGGACGGCAGGAGAACGTAGTGTTCTGTTCTTTATCTCTGTCATGTACAATCCATGATGTTGTGATTTTGGCCCACAAATTTGAGTCTACTGACTTGGTTAAGCACTTTTTGTTATATTATAATTATCACTTTGGTTATTACCTTTTTGATTCATTTAACCATTATTTCTGCTTTCTTAATATTTATGGAAAGTCCTTTATTGTAATCTGTATTACTAGAATGTCCAATTATTGCATGCAAATTTTTGGAGTTCCTAACTATCAATACTGTGGCATTTGCATAATGCAGTTTGTTTACACCGGTTTCCCTGGCCTAGGGATTAACGACTTTCTCCGTAATCCCGTATATTCACGTGGGTAACGCAGCTGCGCGAGATTTGGTAGCGGATCGCGTTATGTTGGTTACTTAGGGGGTATGTGAGCCGGTCGCTCTGAAAGGTATGGCAAACTACTGAGCGTAATCTTGCCAAGACATCAACCGCAGCTGAGAAATGCTAGTGTTGCTGCAATGTCATGTAAATTATTTTGTTGCGTATCCCTTACGGGACGTTGCAGTCAACACCAGCATTTTCAGCTGCTGTTGATGTACTAGGCAAGTGTTACGTTCAGTAGTTTGCCATTGCTTTCTGAACGACCGGCCTCTATACCTTTTTCGAAAAAACCAGCACCGCCGTGTTTCGAACCCGGGTATACGGGCTCACAAACCGCGTTCGCAAGCCCTTCAGCCACAGAGACCGGTGGACATGTAAAGGATATGCGAAAAAAAAAGTTTGTTTACATTATAACCTCAAACTCGCTTACTTCGGCTTTCTTTCATCTCCTTTGTTATTATATCGCCATATAGAAAGAAGAAATTCTGTGACAAAAGATTTCCGTGATTTAACAGGCATACAAATGAGGTTAAACACAGGATGCTTGAGATAAAAGACAGAAAAGGTATTAATGGAATGATGTGCTATGATAACGAAATGGAATGAATACATACGATTGAGAAAGAGCAGAAACAATAGCAGAAAGTAACTTAGAAGGACCGCCTATTCTAAACTAAGAAGTGACTAGTGCTACCAAGCTTATGAGAAAGGGAAAACAAAAACGATTGAGCCAGATAAAATCCTGTTTGAGGAATTATAGATACTGGTAGTTCTATTCCACATTTTCCCAGCTCCTCTATTTTCTCTACTGTGATTTCATCTGGGCTTGCCATTTATCCTTTCCCTCATATGTCGAGCACAACAAACATAACCAATTCATCCTGTTTAAAGTTCTGTCTAATTCATCATCATCATCATCATCATCATCATCATCATCATCATCATCATCATCATCATCATCATCATCATCATCATCATCATCAGCATCTTCTTCTTCTTCTTCTTCTTCTTCTTCTTCTTCTTCTTCTTCTTCTTCTTCTTCTTCTTCTTCTTCTTCTTCTTCTTCTTCTTCTTCTTCTTCTTCTTCTTTCACTTTTGTCGTCAAGCGCCGTGGGGAGGAATAATTGGCGTTCCAGGGCCCGATGGGTGGCACTGGATAGTCTCATTCTGTGTGATTGTACAATGTCTTTGATGTCGTCAAAATCCATTTTATTCTCGGGCGTCCTCTTGCTCTCGTCGCTGATGATCTTTGATATAGGGTAAGTGCTGGTAGTTGATGGTGTTGCATTCTAACGAGATGGCCAATCCATGTGATCTTCTGTTTTTCGATAAATATGGAACAATGTGTTGATCCCACTGTCTGTCTGATAACATCATGTCTTATTCGGTCTCGGATTGTTAAGTTGGAAGCTCTCCTCAAGCATCTCATCTCACAGGTGTTGATTTTGCGTAAGTGTGATTTGGATAATGTCCAAGATTGAGATTGTTAGCATAGTGTTGGTGTGAATATGTTGTTTATTATCTGTTTTTCAAATGTTATCTCAGGAAGATTCGATGTAATGTCTCTAAATCCCCATGTACAACGTCAGTAAGGTAACATATGCAGGCTTCTTTTAATCCATCTCTTGATATTATATACACACGTTGACTTCTGCTTGTAGTCTCACACCGTCTTTACCTCACCTTTCACTATAACTCAATCTGTAACAAGAAAGTTAGGCCGCTTGAAGAACTTTAATTATGTTAGTTTGATCTAACTGTGCATTTTGTCTTCGGTTCAAATTTTTAAAAAGTTTTTTCTTTGATTTCTTCTCATGATATAATATATTCATTTTGTCTATACAACAGATACCGGAAATGTTCAATTTCCCCTAAAATTGTTCATTCATTGCTCACGTGTCTGCAACAATAAACACTAGATGTAACTAAAAACTCATCTAATTACATCTTATGAAACATTGAGGCATTATTACTTATCCCCCCATATAATGTTGCAGGTAGGTGACCCAAGCTTAGATCACAGCTATTGGGGACCACCTGAGAAGATGACCATGGCGCGTCCGGCGTATAAAATTAACGCAGCAAAACCAGGCAGTGACATTGCCATGGAATTTGCAGCCGCTATGGCCGCTGGCTATTTAGCTTTCAAAGCTAAAGGTATGTCTCAATGTTTGCGATCTCAAGGGTAAAAAGCAGAAGAGAAAATTGCTATGTGGGAGGTAACAGGCAGAAGACTTAGACTGCAATTTCTTTGCTACCATAATTAGATGTTTAAAAGACATGCATCTTTCCCATTGCAATATACGACTTTGAGACCTGGACACTTACTAAACAAGCTGAACAGCGCAAAAATGCCTTTGAATATAAATGTTATAGACGAGTTCTAAGAATATCTTGGATACAGAAAAGAACAAATGCATCCATACGACAAGATCTCAATATTGAAGAAGGTTGGCTATTAAAGACAATAAAATAAAGAAAAATTAAAATATTTTGGTCATTTGAAACGCCATGAATAGTTTAGAGAGAACAATAATGGAGGAGTATATGCCCTGGAAGAGAGGTAGAGGAAGGCCAAAGAGAAGATGGATGTGGGTTGTGGCAGATGATCTCCAGATGGGTGTATCGGACGCGGGACATCTTGCTTATGACCGAGAAGTTTTACAAAGTGGTTGTTATGGGAGCGAGGTTCTGCAAAGGACATGCTATTGAATGAATGGATCACAATTACTGTGGCCTAAGTATGTCGGAGTGGCTACCACCCGAGGTAGCGGCAGACCTTGGGGAGCTTGTGTGATCTATTTTCCACCTCATTCTGGAGTGGTTGGAAACTGGAGAGCTATTATATTATGTTCAAGAGCATCTAAATAACCTAATAAAATATTAATGAAATTTGGTGGAGCTGCAGTAAAGCTGTGGAAATGTAAACAATTTAAAATAACACAAAATAATGCAGCTTTACATAACAGAATTATGACACATACAGGATGTTGCGGCGACTAGCCTTCATCATCAAAAAAGACACACACGAAACACAACATATAGTACAGGAGAAGATGTTTCGGTTACTACATTAAGGCATAAGGACGGGATGGGAAGAATAAAAAGATGGTGACAAATGAGAGCAATTTTCATTTTCTCTTCATTGCTCTCATTTTTTTCCTATCTTTTCATTCTTCTCATCCCGTCCTTATGACTTAATGTAGTAACCGGAGGATCTTCTCCTGTACTATATGTTGTGTTTCGTGTAATGCATTCGTTTGCTGATGAAGGCAAGTCGCCGCAATGCCCGGTATGTGTCGTATTTATGTTATGTAAAGCTGCATTACTTTGTGTTATTTTATATTGTCTATAACCTAAGAATCATTAGAACATTAAAGATGAACCGAAAGCACATACTGTGCGTAATAAATGACAGCTAAGTTAACCTCTTGACAAATCTTCTGGATTATTTGTGATTATCTTATTGTCCACGTGTGGGAGTTGGGAATCAAACATCAAACCCGCCGCAATTGACACAGAGGTCGATTCCGAAGTGTATTAAACGACTGCAAAATAAAAAAAATGTGATAATTAGCACCTACACTCTTTGACCTTTTCTGGGAGAGAATGAGTGCTTATGAATATGTTTAGAGTGCATTGACGTCGATTCTTTATCATAAATAATAACGTCATACATTTTTTCGGCAGTAAAACAGAGATAATACATGACAAACAGTAGCGATTTATTACGGTAGAGTTTGCATAATAAAAGATAGAATAGAATATGAGGGGATAGAATGGAATAGATAGTACAACATTGAACAGAGCATGATTAGTGCTATTGTTGTTGTTGCTGTCGTAGCAGGAACCTTGTTGTTTACTCTTAAACAACGTAACTAATTTAGAGAGTGGTAGTTATGATACATTTGTTCCCACCCCGCTAGGGAAACACTCATATAGATCATCCTCGCCAAGTCTCCTTTCTCAAAGCGTATGCGCAAGGCTGGTGTGCTGAAAGTCTACCATCATCGTGGAAATGTGACCCACTTTCAGATGGTTGGCATGCAAGGTCCTTGGCAGGCTTCATCACAACGTAGACCGTGAACTCCAGGGAGATGAGGAGACATCACTAAATCCGCACACTATTTTTTATATACCGGGCGTTTGTAAAGTGTCACTACACTTTGTATACAAATGTGAAACATTATTTCTTCCGTAGATAACACCATTCTGTTTGCAGTGCAAAGAATTACTCCATCAGACGACAGCCATTCGCTGCATATAGCGCCACGATGGACCGTGGAGCACATTTTGTTGTTGATGGCGTTATGTGCTTAATTTGTCAAAATGGTTCTAAATACAAAGTGTAGTGAGACTTTACAAACATCCTGTAGTAGTACATTTCAAAGACACTCGGTTCCGCTATCTTTCACTTACATTCATAGATCGTCAGCAGCGACCAAACCTACACATACACCTACTCTTACAATAGGATGGGTTACAGTGCTTCGATTCTTTACTTCCCTGGTAGTTCCCCCATAAGACACTGTTGAATGTAGAGTTCAGATGGGCGATAGGATAAGAGCGCCCCCTTAAATTTCCGGTGCGCAGACGACAATGTGGCCTGTTCAAACCCTACACCTGTCAGTTGGACTAAAATGTTGACTTTTCGTCCTTGACTTAGAGACGTTAATTACAAGTACCTAAGAGGAAGGAATGGATTCGCCTGATGGCTGGGGCTAGTAATAGGGAACACTAATCCACATGCAAACAGCAGTCCAGTGCACTACCCAGTAGTAGAATTACTACTAGTAGTAGCACCTATATGAACCACGCTCGAGTTCAAAGTGAACTGGATAGGATAGGTCAGAATAACAGTTCCATAAGATAATCCGTTGCATTGGTATTGTAAACAAGGGAAGAATAGTTTTACAAGCACTATGGCGTAAATATGATGCAGTAATACATGGTGCCGCTGTACAATTTTATAAAACAGTCGGCACTCGATGGGTGATGTGGTCAATATAACATTGGCCGTCTTTACTTCCCAACACATGTCATGGGGCCAGGTTTATGCTGAATAGACCTGGCAGACTAGGTCATGAAATAAAATACGTATGGATACTTTGTTCAGTATGGGTCAAAACCCCGACAAATTTCTAGCGCCTATTTTATTATGCTTAGCCGACCTCGAATTCAAATGATCGAGAAAAAATCCCAGCTCGATGCGGATTTAAACCAAGGACTATCGAACCCAGTCAAACGCACTGATCAATTTGCTGTCATGGTTCCAACATTGTGTTTGTAAATTGTATTGTATTCAGCATTATTTTCTATTATAGCCAATAATACAACCTTACTCTCAAACACCAGACCCTGCCTATGCAACTACACTTCTGACACACGCTAAACAACTCTGGGACTTTGGAAATACCCATCATGGAAAGTACAGTGATTCAGTCCCACAAGCCGCGGGATTTTACAGGTTTGCACGTGCACGTTACTTATTGTTTAAGGTCGCTTAAAATTCGACAGGGTCGACTTCATTGCACAGGGTTTAATCCCATATGGCTCGGTTTCTTCCCGCAGCGCGGAAAGCGTCGCAGAAAGCACGACCTCCGTTGCTCCAGCGACGACCCGCAGAAGTCTCCGAAAAAAATTCACTCGCGAACCCAAGGAAGCGGCCCTGAATCGAACCCACAACCTTCGGAGCCCGAGACAAACGGCTTGACCATTTCGCCACGGAGGGAGACTCCCGCTATTTATTGTGTTATCATTCAACAGTACTCAGGCCAAAGACACTGGTACCCATTCTCTTGCGAGTTCTTAATGGTTTGCATTATAATTGTTTCGGTGATACACTAGTTATGTTCGTTATTTCTCATATGAATGTTCTGTCAAATAACAAATTTATTACTAGACTGCAACAGTCTTTCAGTTATCGTTGCACCATTTGCTTTGACATCTTTCAAGAATAAATCCTCCATTTCTTTTACTATAACCCGTATCTATAGAGGCACTTATAACATTAGATGGAAGGTGTACAACAGAGATTAAGAGCAGAATAGGGCAGGCAAAAGCAGCATTTCAGAAAATGAAGAGTATCTTATGCAATAAGTCGCTATCAATGAATGTAAGAAAAGAGTGCTAAAATGCTATATAGAGCCAGTTTTGCTGTATGGCAGCGAATCTTAGAATGTAAATGAACAAATTAGGAAGAACTTGGAAGCAACAGAGATGTGGTTTTTAAGACGAATGTTGCGAATTCCTTGGACTGCCAGAGTAACTAACAACGATTGCCTGAAAGACGGCTAATGAAACTAGAACACTATATACAACAATAAGAAAGAGACAAACAGCTTTCTTTGGTCATGTGATGAGAAGGGGGGGCATTGGAGAACATCGTGACAACTGGAAAGATCGAGGGGAAGAGAGGCAGAGGCAGACCAAGAGAAATGATGCTGGACGGATTGAGACGGTGGCATGGAGGAATATCATCAGCAGAGTTAATCCAGAACACCAAAGACCGAGATCTGTGGAGAGCCATGAACGCCTACGCCAGTCGGCACGGGACTTGATGATGATGTTTCTATATTTAGTGAGCTCTGGTGTCACACGGTACCTGAAGTCAACTGTGTCTACTTATGTATACATACACGGAAACTCTGTTGCATTCAGCCATGATTTCATAATTGCAAGATCACAATGGGCACACATACTAGGTTACACATCGATTCTTTCTTTACATGAGAATAAGTAGCAATCGCACGCGAACACACAGGGCACACACCTAGACACCACACACACACACACACACACACACACAGAGAGAGAGAGAGAGAGAGAGAGAGAGAGAGAGAGAGAGAGAGAGAGAGAGACGCAAGCAGACACAATCAGACAATGATGTAGAAAGTGAATAGACAGAAACCTTCCGAAAACTAGACGCCGTAATGTCGGAGATAT
The DNA here is from genome assembly GCA_014155875.1 of Cepaea nemoralis. Taxonomy (NCBI): domain Eukaryota; kingdom Metazoa; phylum Mollusca; class Gastropoda; order Stylommatophora; family Helicidae; genus Cepaea; species Cepaea nemoralis. The sequence goes on from JACEFZ010023928.1 coordinate 403,156, forward strand.
GAAGCAGTGAAGAAGATCTGCTGAATGAACGAACGAATGTTTTGTAAAAATGGCCGTCAACCAAAACCATTAATGGCGAAAATTATAAGCATAAGGAATCAATTTAAGTGTGTCTGTTTTCATGGAGTCTGGTACATAAGTTCGTTGAGCAGTGTCCCATGTGCTGGACTTCCTCTATTCCCCCCCCCCCCCCCCCCCCCCCCCCCAAAAAAAAAAATGTGTAAAAAATATCTCTGTTTTTGTTTCTCTACGGCTGACAAAGCCGACCAATAACTGTAAATAAGTATACATACCGTTTTCTAAATCACGTATGTCCAATTTAGAGCAATACATCTCACGAACAGAATGCATTAAAATAACAACTGTGTCAATGTGAGTTTAATGAACAACATCCCCGTACGAAAAAACCCTGGAACAATGAGTTAATACAACTTCTAAAAAATTCGAGAGGATCGACTTCATTGCACCGGGTTTTATCCCATATAGCTCGGTCCTCTTTTCGCACTGCGGCCTGCGGAAAACATTGCACAAAGCTTGAACTCCGTAGCTCCAGCGACGTCTCAGAGAAAAATGCACCCGTGACGTAGCCCGGAATCGAACCCACAACCTTCAGAGCGGGAGGCAGACGGTCTGACCACTTCACCACGAAGCCTCTCTAACAATTAGTTAATGAAACGAATGACTGTGAAATAAAGAATTACTAGATTTAAATTTAAGTAGTAAATCAAAGAATGAAATAGCATTAACTGTGGACAACCGCCCGTGTGATACCAGGGTCCATAACGAAGCAAATAATACTTACCTGTGGCCCACATGCATGTTGTAAGACGTGAATGAATGAGATTGCTGCGTAACTGACTACCTCGACCTGTAGAACATGTTAGCTGCAAAATTCAACCACCTGTAAACACGTATACAAAGAATATGCTCTTTTACGAGATGAAAGGCGCGAGAAAGAAAACCACCAGAAAGTGGTTAGTGATATTCAGTGTGTTCAGTGTACGATTGTGTGTAAACAAATGTAACATCTTTCAGTGATGATCCCATTCCAGTTCCAACAACTTCACAGACGAGCTCAGCTGGGGATCCCTCTGGCTACATAGGGCAACCAACGACGCCAAGTATCTGGCAGAAGCTGAGAGATGGTTCGACCCAGACCCCGCCTGGGGTCAGTCTTGGGACGAGAAAACCATAGGAAACCAGGTGTGTTGAGTGTTAATGTGTATAAATGTGATTAATCGAGGCGAGAGAGAGAGAGAGAGAGAGACGAGAGAGAGGAGAGAGAGAGAGAGAGAGAAAGAGAGAGAGCCAGATAGAGGGGGAGAGAGCGAGAGAGAGAAAGAGAGATAACGTGGGAGATAGAGAGAGATAGAGAAAGAAAGATATAGATACACATACAGAGAAAAAGAGAGAGAGGGAGAAAGAGAGAGAGACACACAGAGCAAGAGAGCGAGAGAGAGATTGGGGGTGGGGAGGGAGAGAAAGAAAGAAGAAGGGTGAGGCATGTTGCGATCAAATTTATTTCTGAACAGAATTAAAAATAAATACCATAGCTGGAAGACGCCACTTCTGTTTAATGCTCATAGCAGGGATGAATTGATATAGATAATAACATGTATGAAAAAGTACTACAGCTATTAAAAGTATCAATGTGTCACAATACATTTAATGACTCCATCGACTGCCCATTTACTGGATCTGGTAAACACCGTATAAATACCTCAATTTCTAATCGGATAGTGTCAGACGTGAATGAACCTGCACGGTTAACTAATTCAATGCCAAACAAAAACTACGTTTGGACCAAGCATAGCGCAGAATTAAATGAATACGTTTTATAATGTAAATTTCCGTTCACTGAGCATTAAAATTGTTGAAGATACCAAGAAACTAAACAAATAATACAATAATCTTGAGTTGAGTTGAGTTAAGAGTTCAGTTAAAAGTGCAAAACAAGTTAAGAACGATAATCCTATTATGGCGATATATCGTACTTCTATCAAAATGGGAGATCATAGTTAGCGATATATTTTCCATCGTCACAGAATCAGTTAACTATTCACAGTTTAACATGGCCAAATGATTACATTGCTTACATTTTGGTAATGACAGATTCTCCTGTACCAAGCCACAAAGGATGACAAGTACAAAACAGCCATCGAGAACACCTTCAAGAGCTGGTTTCCTGGTGGGAAAACTTCCGTACACTCCAAAGGGACTGGCTTTCAGACTGCAGTGGGGATCTCTCAGATATTCTTGTAAGTTACTTTCTGATTTTTGTACTGGGTAAAACTATTGCCCAGGGGTCTGAAGGAAGAAGACCGAGACCGAAAGCCAGATTCCTTTCTATTGTGTCTCCTGCTTAAAGTGATAGAGGTGCTTGCGTCATCCGCTGACCCAAAGACCTGTGCCGACAATAGATTTGTCTGTTTGTGATTTGCTAGACAATGTTGCGTTCAATAGTTTGCTATTGCTTCGTGACCAGGAGTCAGTATTTACGTTCAATTCCCGTCGTATGGAACGAACTAGCTACAAACCGTCAGGAGACAGGAGAAAGTTCAATCACTATAAACCTTTCAGCCACGATGACCTCTTCGCTTAATGATAAATCGTATTTTTAAAAAAAAGTTAAAAATAACAACCTCGAATTAATTAACTTGTTAAAAGCAATATTTATGACAAATTAACTATTTTTTTTCTGTTTACAAAATAAATAATCCTAGGATGTTATTCTCCCGCCCCCTCTAGTATCATAGTGAGGAATAGAATGCTAGCTTTCTCAGATCAAAATCCGTAAATAGGTGGATATCGAAAGGAGTATGTATGAACAGGCGGCTTTTTTTTCCGCGTTTCCATCCTGTTTCAGGATATTGCGGTCAACACCAGTATCTTTCAGCTGTATGTTGATTCCTAGGCTAGATTACGCTCATCAGCACGCCACGACTTTCTGAGCGACAGGTTCCATACTCTCATAAGTCACTGGCGCGGCTCGAACCACTTCTAATTCTCGTGCGCTCACGTCAACCACGAGAATATTCGGGATTAACGGAGAAAGCTGCTAACACCTCGGCCAGGCAGCCGGTATGAACAGGCGGCTGTCCTGGTTAAATTCTCAAAGTTAGAAAAGCCTACTCACAAATTGAGTGTGTAGTTTTGATTCACAAACGACTGAATCCTCGTTGGCGCAACTGAGTTCGTGCATTATATTGAGATTTTCCTTATATAATCTATTGGAAGTATCCGTGTGCATTACATGTGGTCGTTTCAAAATTAAACCAAACTAAACCATGATTTTCGATGAAATAGCACAACACAAATCGGTACAATTATCTAGGAGCAGTCGTAACTTCTGATGGGCAATGCCTTGAAGAGATTAGAACAAGATCCACCATGGCGAAGGCAGCCTTCATTTTTGCAAGATGGAAAAAAATACTGACCAATAAAAAGGTGTCCGTTGCAAAGAGAAAAAGAGTGTTGAGGTGCTGCATAGAACGTGTACTTTTGTGTGGATGTGAAGCGTGGGCAATGAGCAGACAAGCTGAAAAACATCTGATGGCTGTGGAAAAATGATTTCTGTGGAAAAAGCAAAGAATACAATGGGAAGAACAAATAAAAACAAAACAATGACCAAGTAATACAAGAAACAAATGAAAACCGTTTTGATACATGTTTATATCCTAGGAATTATGTAGATACATGTTTATATCCTATGAATTATGTAGATACATATTTATATCCCAGGAAATATGTAGATACATGTTTATATCCCAGGAATTATGTAAATACATGTTTGTATCCCAGGAATTATGTAGATACATGTTTATATCCTAGGAATTATGTAGATACATTTATATCCCAGGAATTATGTAGATACATGTTTATATCATGGTAATTATGTAGATACATGTTTATATCATGGGAATTATGTAGATACATGTTTATATCATGGGCATTTTGTAGATACATGTTTATATCATGGGAATTATGTAGATATATGTTTATATCATGGGAATTATGTAGATAGATGTTTATATCATGGGAATTATGTAGATAGATGTTTATATCATGGGAATTATGTAGATACATGTTTATATCCCAGGAATTATGTAGATACATGTTTATATCCTAGGCATTATGTAGATACATGTTTATATCCCAGGAATTATGTAGATACATGTTTATGTCATCGGAATTATGTAGGTACATGTTTATATCCCAGGAATTATGTAGATACATGTTTTATATCCAGGAATTATGTAAATACATGTTTGTATCACAGGAATTATGTAGATACATGTTTATATCCTAGGAATTATGTAGATACATTTATATCCCAGGAATTATGTAGATACATGTTTATATCATGGTAATTATGTAGATACATGTTTATATCATGGTAATTATGTAGATACATGTTTATATCATGGGAATTATGTAGATACATGTTTATATCATGGGAATTATGTAGATACATGTTTATATCATGGGAATTATGTAGATATATGTTTATATCATGGGAATTATGTAGATAGATGTTTATATCATGGGAATTATGTAGATACATGTTTATATGCCAGGAATTATGTAGATACATGTTTATATCCTAGGCATTATGTAGATACATGTTTATATCCCAAGAATTATGTAGATACATGTTTATATCATCGGAATTATGTAGGTACATGTTTATATCCCATAAATTATGTAGATACATGTTTATATCCCATGAATTATGTAGATACATGTTTATATCCTGGGAATTATGTAGATACATGTTTATATCCTAGGAAGTATGTAGATACATGTTTATATCCCAGGAATTATGTAGATACATGTTTTTATCATGGGAATTATGTAGATACATGTTTATATCATGGTAATTATGTAGATACATGTTTATATCATGGGAATTATGTAGATACATGTTTATATCATGGGAATTATGTAGATACATGTTTATATCATGGGAATTATGTAGATATATGTTTATATCATGGGAATTATGTAGATAGATGTTTATATCATGGGAATTATGTAGATACATGTTTATATCCCAGGAATTATGTAGATACATGTTTATATCCTAGGCATTATGTAGATACATGTTTATATCCTAGCAATTATGTAGATATATGTTTATATCCTAGGAATTATGTAAATACATGTTTATATCCCAGGAATTATGTAGATACATGTTTATATCATAGGAAGTGTGTGCAGGAAATATTTACATCCTGGGCATTATGTGCAGCCCTGTGGTTATGGGTTCGAATGCGCATCTAGGCGGATTTTTTTTTTTTTTAAATTGACCTGCTTAGAATGGACACCAGGAAATCTATTAAGAAGTACAGGCGGCGGACGTGACTGTGACCACATCACACACCGAGTGCGGATTGGTGTTTAATATAACGATATAGCACCACATGTCCAATGTGCCTCAAGCCACTTAAAAGGGTGTTTTACTTCACTATGACATTATAGGGTGTATTTTTAATCATTGTGCAGTGTTTGAAAATATTGCCGGTCCAAGTTTTGTATTCACCCCTGTAAAGTTCATGCAACATAATAGGTAAATACAAAACTTGGATTGGATTTTCAAACACTGCACAGTCATTACAAATACACATTGCTATCATTATCATTGTAGTTGGAGTCTTGTGGAGTGATTAGTACACTAGCCCACAGACACCGGTTGTATCCCCAATAGTTGCACTGTTGAGGTCTGTCTCGCCAATACGGCTCTGGGATCGACCCAGCTGGGAAAACTGGGTTGGTAGAGATTGCTCTGGAGATGTTAAAGCATTGGTCATATTACCAAAACAATATAGGCTTAACATCTTGTCACCTGTTTGAGCCAGTCGTATCCAAGTGAGCTTACAATATTTTTCTCATCATCATCATCATCATCATCATCATCATCATCATCATCATCATCATCATCATCATCATCATCATCATCATCATCATCATCGGAGGCCAGCAAGGCCGAATGGATAAGAACACTCGCTCTTAAGTTTTCAGTGAACTGAGGTGAGGTAGCGTGTTTAATCTTTACACCAGTCTACAGTTTGGACTAAAATGCTGACTTATCGTCTTTGACATGAGGATGTAACTTACAAGCTCCTCAGAAGTCGTAGTGCAGTGTTTCCCAACGTGGGGCCCACGCCCAGAGGGGGGCAATTTGACTGTTAAGGGGGGGCAATTCGAAAATGGAAGAAATTGGCTCTGAATATAACAAAACGGGGAGACTTGAGACTGAAGTTAACTAAATTGGAACCTGACATAAGATCTCTTTGCAGCAAGCATCAAGCGCAAGGATCTCACTAGATTTAAATAATAAATAATTACTAATAATTAAAATAATATAGAAAAATCTTTCATTAAAATTATTTTGTACTTGAATTTCAGTTCTCCATTATATGTTTTGAAAATTTACTTACTGTGTTTGCTCAATAATTACCTAGTGATTTCTTCCTAAAACCTATCATTCAAGTTTCTTTAGTGAACATTTTCAATGTTTGAATATTAAAAATAATGTATATGTTGAGGGGAGGGGGGCAATATGAATTTTAGAAAGGCTTAAGTGGGGCATGGTGCAAAAAAGGTTGGGAAACACTGTCGTAGTGTGTTCGCTTGATGGCGAGGGGTACCAGTAATAGGGAAAGATAATCCACATGCAAAGATCAGTCCAAGGCAAAATAAGTAGTAGCAGTAGTAGCACGGGTGTGGATTGATTGATTGATCGATTGATTGATTTAGGAACCGACATCACAGCATTTGAACTAACATATCCACGGGTGTGGATATGCTAGTTCAAAGGGAGTGACACCACCACCCACCCCCCCCCCCCAAAAAAAAAAATAATCATCATCGTCATCATGACCATTATTATTATTTTTATTATTATTATTATTATTATTATTATTATTATTATTATTATTATTCAAAACATTGTTTTTCCGCAGTGAATTTGAATAATGAAGACACACGCATCAGGTTGCAGCCTTAGTGTTTGTGGCTTCACTATTATTAGTCACATTATTAAATAAGCTCTAATTCGTCGTGTTATCTCCCAGCTAACATGGCTATGGCTGCCCTAGTTGCCGCCGAGTCTGGAATAATGTCCGAGCAGTTACGTCACTGGGCAATGTGTGAGATCCACTACGCTATAGGAGACACCGGCTTCAGTTACGTTATCGGCTTTGGTAAAAAGTATCCGCACAGCCCACATCATCGCGGAAGGTAAGTGCAGCACTGCATTCATCCTGTTTGTCCCACGCGGTTAATTATAGCTACCTCGTGTGTGTTGAAGGAGCTACGAACACAATTTGTAATCCCGCGTACCGCATTTAAAACACAGCTGTGGGCGATTTGGAAGCAAACAGCCTTGCGTTAGTTCCCATACAAAAGGTATAAGTGCCGGTCGTTTAGAAAGCAATGGCAAACTACTGAACGTAAACTTGCCTATAAAATGTCTTTACAAGTCTAATAAGTCGAGAGGATCGACTTCATTCAATCAATCAATCAATCATGTGCCATGCCGGAAAACGTGGGCGGTCATGACTCGCCATTTCACTCAATCACCAGTGTCGTGGTTCAGCTCAGTGTTCCTGTCTCGTCCATGCCATGTGGCCAAGCCATCCAGGTATTTTCCTCTCGGTCTTCCTCTTGGTCTGCTCCCTTCGATCTTGCCAGTTGTCACTAAGTTCTCCAATCAATTTCTTCTCATAACATGTCCAAAAAATTTTGACTGCCTACGTCTAATTTCTCTAATCAGTTTACGATGTTCATTACGACTTCATTACCCCGGGTGTTATCCCGTACGGCTCGGTCTCTTTCCGCAGGGCGGCCTGCAGAAAGCGTCGCAAAAACGCGAACTCCGAAGCTCCAGCGACGACTGCCAGGAGTCTCCGAGAAAAATGCACTCGTGAACCGAAAGACGTAGTCCGGAGTCGAACCCACAACCTTGGGAGCGCGAGGCAGACGGTTTCATTACTTCGCCACGGAGATTAGCCAAAAAACGCTGGGGTTGACTGGCATGTCATGGAAAGGATATGCAACTGACTTCAACCTTGTGTGTGCTGTGCGGTATCATGACATAGCTTCATCCATGGTTCTCCGTGGCGAAGTGTATAGCTGTCTGCCTAGTGCTCCGATGTCATGGGTTCGTATCCCAGACTGCGTCATTCAGGCCACAAGTGTAATTTTACGAAGACTTCTGGGAATCATTGCATGTGCTTTGAAGTTCGTGATTTGTCCGATGATCTCGACTTTGTGATTTAATCTTCATAAAAGGGAGTGTAAAAGACATAGGGTAGACTTTATTGCGCCAGGTTTGATCCCACATGGCTCAGTGTCTTTGCTTAACTTGGAGCGGTCTGCCAAAAGTGTCGCATACAGCACGAACTCCGTATCTCCAGCGACGACCCCCGGATTCTCTGAAGAAATTTGCACTCATGAACCGAGTGACGGAGTCTGGAAACGAACCCACAACCTTTCGAGGGTGAGGCTGGCGGCTTAACCATTTGGTCACAGAGACCCGGATACCTCTCCACAGATGTGAAGTTCCGTTGACTGCGAATATCATTATACTGTGTAAACTGTTTAAGGACAGTCTTAAAAGATACATATGCCGCTTTCAACGACAATCAATCAATCAATCAATCAATCAATCAATCATTATCATCACCTTTAACATCACTGTAATCATCAGTATTATCATCATCGCTATCACCAAGCACCATCGCCGCATCGTCGGTCGGACATGAGTCTCAAACATCCTCTGTCTTGTGTAACTCATATCCACTTCTTCCAACACATCTCTTGATGTTGTCCACCCACATGTAACGTTGCTTTCTTCTTGCAGGCTTTTCCCTCGACCTTTCTCTCCGACATATGCTTTAATAAGTAGTTATGACTCTTTATAATGTCGAAGTACCATAATTGTATCATCTTTATATCATTATGTCATGCTTTCTTCAATTCCAGACGTTGTCAAACGTATTTATTTGTTTTCTTCTCATTCCAGAATCATCCACTAACCTTGCCCTATAACAATATTTCTCAATAATGTATGTGACTGCTCTGTTAAATTATGAAAGTGCATTCTCTTGTCATCTGTAAAGAAGGTAGTTTGTCATTGCTTTCCTTCTTATCAGTGACCATACCGGTTGATGGCCGTAGCCATGTTCTACAAAAAGATATCCTCTGCTTACCGTCGTTAAATTGGAGACCAATTGGAGCCTGCTATTGCTTTCTTTCTTGGTAGTAACCATATTGGTCCGTGACCAATCCCCTGTAAAGAGATCATCTGCCTACCTTCGTGAACTGGAGACCACAACAAACAATCATCTATCGGCTGAGCTCAAGCTCAGTCCATCATGTGCATATATCCTTTCACTTGATGTTTTAAGGGATAAATGATACTCCACCATGTCTAAATGGTGTCAGGGGAAGAGGTACATTAATTTTCCTTCAACAAGGAACACCCCTATCCCTTTAACCATATCTATTAAATGTATTCCAAAAGGAAGTCAGAAGGGTTGAAAATGAAACGACCTATTTTATTAATCGAAGCTAAAACTATATTGACTGCCAATATCATTTTGTTATTTATTACTTATGCTGGCTTGGCTTTCACATACAGCTCTTGCCCTATACTGCCGTCTCCGTGCGGCCCAGACTTAATGAGCACTTCAGTGCCAAATGTCCACACGTTGTTTGGAGCTCTGGTGGGCGGGCCAGGTCAGAGTGACGATTACAAGGATGATCGCAACAACTACGTCAACAACGAGGTGGCATGTGATTACAATGCTGGTTTCCAGGGCGCTATTGCAGGTGAGTAGTGCCAAGTACACTGTAAAACAAATGAAAGTCGTACACTGATTAGAGAAATTAGACGTAGGCAGTCAACATTTTTGGGCACGTTATGAGAAGAAATAAATTGGAGAACTTTGTGACAACTGGCAAGATCGAGGGGGAGAGAACAAGGGAAAGACAGAGAAGAAAATACCAAGATGGCTTGGCCGCGTAGCATAGTCGAGGCATGAACACTGAGCTGATCCACGACTCTGGTGATCGAGCGACATGGCGAATCATGACCGCCCACGCTTATCGGCATGGCACATGATGGATGGATGTAGCGCCAAGTACAGGCATATAGATAGTGCATGAATCAAAGAAAACGAGAAGAAGAATTTGTAAGCTTTACTAGATCACAAGTGACCAACCTAGCGTTGCGGCTAAATCCATCGTCAGCCCACAAATAACCTACACACGATGATACAACTGTATGAACAAATGTACATGGAAATATGTCAAAGTTACACATCTGCAGTGAACAGCTGCCTTGCTATGGACTCGACATGTTGTAGTACCAGAATGTAATTCTTATATTTAAAACATGCCAGCTGAAATTTAAAAAAAATGTATCGGCGTTCGCAGAAAATAATATTATACGTTTTAAACTGTAAACAAATAAAGGTAAACATACACGATGCAGAGCAATTTTAGTTTCTGCATCGTAGTCACAATTTTTTGGGTTGCTATAAATGTCTTTGGAGAACAGTAGTGTGTCATTGTATTGAACTCTTTACAGGTTTAGATAGCAGACATAAACTTAGTCCACTATATTTAATAATTGATTATGTTTTTATTCTTTGTTTAGTTCTTCATTGTAGTTATCTAGACGACCATGATTTGTTCACGGCATTTGTCTTAACCATCATAAAGATCTATTGTCTTAGTTAGTTAGTTAGTTAGTTAGTTAGTTAGTTAGTTAGTTAGTTAGTTAGTTGCGGTTCCACCTTCACGGCAACGAGTCGTCCCCATAATGCCCCGTTCCTGTGCCTGTGAATATCACACACAATGCTCCTCACTGCCCCATGTGAACAGTGGAACAGACAGTAGTTTCGACAAACCTATTGTATTGGTGTTTAACGAGACTGTATTTTACCGTTTAGTGTTTGTTATCATCATAAGATTGCCTAGTAAATCACAAGCAGACAATCGGTACTCAATGTGATTGTAACGTCCTGCAATGGACATGCGATTTTAAAAAAATGTTATTGTAAGCAGATGTTTTGAAATATCCACAGAATCGTGCACTAACTAGACGTGGGTTCTGTCGTTGCTGTTAATAGCTCACTGCTGTTCTTTTTTCTCTGCAACCTCTCTGATTTGTCGTTTGTCCTGCGCTTTTGATTTAGCTATCTTAGCACCCAGGGAGACGAAGTAGCATAGTGGTTAGTGTGCTTGCTCACCAAGACAGTGCCCTGGGTTCAGTGCCAAGCAGTTGAATGACTGTTTTGACTGAACAACAAGGCTCTCACCTCGACTCAGCCTCACAAATGGATATCATAAATCTTTATCAAAATGTTCGGGAACTCACTGGCGTGGAATGGCGGAGGAGCAATGCAACCAGCCACCAAATTTAATTATGTTGGGGCCTAGAATGTGTGGAGGCCCATCACTTCAGACCCCAAAGACGTTAAATACTGTAGAACTAGCGCTGCACCTTGGAATCCAATTATCTTCGACTTGCAGTTAGACTGCATTCACAATGTAGCTTTTGTTACAATAAGCAGGTGCAACAAATTATCTACAGGTTCACGAAGTAATTCATAGAAACTAGGAAATGCTCGCTTTCATAAGGACACCAGAATTATGAATGTTAACTGACAAATAAGCGTTTGTTTTTTTATAGGCAGGCTATGTGTGATAATCAGAGCGTAACATGCTTCACATTTCACACGAAATGCTAGTAGTTCTCAATAACTCGTCATACTGAAAGGTTTTACCCTACACACACAACACACTCAAACACACGTGTGTGTGTGTGTGTGTGTGTGTGTGTGTGTGTGTGTATATATATATATATATATATATATATATATATATATATATATATATATATATATATATATATATAGTTCCATGTAGTTTACAAGATGTCGCAATGAACCCGGCATTTTTTGGCTGTTTGTAACTGACAAAACCATTTTCCGTTCAGTAGTTTCTCATTGTTTTCTGAACGGCCATCGCCCATGACTTCGAAATTACCGCAAGGCAGCCTGCTTCCAAATCGTCTGCAGCTGATTTCGAACTTTGGGCTCTGTTTATCAGTGAATTGTGAAAAAGCTCTCACTGCCCCCAAGCCACAGTACCGGCAGACGGGTGAAAGTAGTAATTGTTTATACACATTATTTAGCTATACGCAGACAGAGACGACTGAAAACAGAGTTTATTTATAAACAGATATAGCAATAACCAGAGAATGTTAAACACAAACTTGCCTGCATATGAGGCACCACAGTCACACATTGCTTCATTATGGCACTCCATGTATATATTGCCGAAGTCGGTTCTGCCTCACATATTGTGTGCGTTAACAGTAGACGAAATGTCGCCAGCACTGTTGAAACAAACAACTGTTGAACGTATGTTTGCTGATCAGCAAGTATTAAAATATATTAGGGACAAATTCATGGCCGGAGTGTTAATGTAGTTGATGGTGGGATACATGTCATGAACGCGGTCACAGAAGGATTCGACGCATGCGTTTGTCGTTCATCAACAGAGGAAATGAATGGCCACCTATTCCTCCCTGCACTCAGGCCTATGAAATGTGAGGACCCTATCATATCAAGACGCATAGCAGCTTCCTGCTTCAGGATGCGTTTATGTTTGCTTTTAATGGGAAGATTCTATAAATGCATATGCACCATGTGATCAGTACAGTCAGGAATTACACTTTGAAAATCAATTCAAGCGATGGATACTTAACATTATTTTGACAATCAATTCAAGCTATGGATACTCAACATTTCCAGGACGACTGGTTGATTGTGAATCAACTGAAAGATTAAGTCCCATACACTGGCGCTCAGGTCAACTGCCCCCCCCCCCCCCCACCCCCATAAAAAAGTAGGTGAGGTGGATGTAGAGACTTTCCCTCGACCGGATACTATAACACCATCTCCACAGGCACTGTTGCAGGATTCTCCTTCCTTTCCCCAAAGCTCAGAAACCAGCGGGTTGTGCAAAACAATTACTGAAACTTCACATCTGTGGACAGATATATAAGGATAATGTGAGGTCATTATTCATCACAGCATTTACGGACTGGCTGGAATTAGACCTGAGCTGATCATGTTTCTTCCATAGGTTTCGGTAATTTCATTGCCTACAGACGCCAATCTCTGCCCATTTGAAAGGACGGTGGCAGGAAAGATTTAAAAAAAAAAAAGCTGATGATGTATGAACACATTTTGCCAAAATCCTTGTCTCGGACTTCGACAAACTGAACTCATAAGTCACGAAAAATGCAATTTAACTGAAATAAATCGGTAATTAATTAGTACGTGAGATAGTGAGATACGGTTAGAATAATTACAGACCACTTGAAACAAACTTGGAAACAACAGAGATGTGGGTCATGAGACTAATGTTGCGAATTCCTTGGATTGCCCGAGTAACTAACAATAACAGCCTGAATAAGGCTTGCGAAACTAGAACAAGAGTAAGAAAGAGGCAAACATATGTCTTTGGTCGTGTGAAGAGAAGAGATGCATTGGAGAACATTATGACAACTGGAAAGATCATGGGGATGAGAGGCAGAAGCAAATCAAGAGAAATGATGCTGAATGGATTGAGACGGAGGCATGGAGGAATATCATCAGCAGAGTTGATCCAGAACACCAAAGACCGAGATCTGTGGGGCGATATGAACACGTACGACAGCTGGCAGGACATTTGATGGTGATGGTCTGCAACAAATACTAATACTATTCTGGAGCCGCGGCGCAGAAGTGGCTAACATACTTACCTGCCTGGCCGGTGGTCACTTGTTCGATTAAAAAAAATTGTTGA
>JACEFZ010023929.1:0-32513 GCA_014155875.1 Cepaea nemoralis
TTTTTAAAAAAAAAAAACAAAAAAAAAAATTTTCCGTTAATGTTCTTTACCTAATCACTTTGTGAATTCCTTGTTCAAAATAAAATGTTAAACGTTTGAAAAACAAGAATCCGCAATGTTCTTTACCAAATCACTTTGTGAATTCCTTATGCAAAATAAAATGTTGCAAGTTTAAAAAACAAGAATCCGTAACGTTCTTTACCCAATGACTTCTACCCATCGACTAAACTAAACTAAACCCAATGACTTTGTGAATTCCTTCTGCAATAAATACTCAAATGTTGCAGTTTATTGCCATCAAACAGCTCTGATCACAAACGACAAGAAACTGCGCTTACCTTTTTCGATGACAAATATCTCATAGAGGCCCAGCAGACCGTAACAAAATGACATCCAGACAAATTACCACGTGAACATGGAGAAAAGAGCGCAGTTTTAATTCAAAGCCCCTAACATTTTGCCTCGTTATAAAAAATAAAAAAAACACAAAGTTATAAACAAGTTTGGTTTTAATACGACTCCCAAACAGTCAGGTACCGGGGGCGCTTTCCCGATATAATAATAATAATAATAATAATAATAATAATAATAATAATAATAATAATAATAATAATAATAATAATAATAATAATAATAATAAAAGGGAAAGCTAATTCACACGCAAAATCAGTCCAGTGCACTACTCGGTATTGGTAACTACTAGAAGTGGTATTAGAGAGTGTATGAACTACGTTTAGTTCAAAGAAAACGAAATAAAATACTCGTAATAATGATGATAATATTATCAATAATAATAATAATAATAATAATAATAATAATAATAATAATAATAATAATAATAATAATAACAACAACAATGACTGGCACCTTGCCGTCTTGACAGACAGTAGTTTGTAAAAATGGAGTTATACCTCTTCACAGCACAAAGCCTGGGTTGAATTTAGAGACCATGTGTTGCCCATGCAGCAGGATCCCTTTCTCGGCCTTCCTAGGTTACTCCAGAGGAAAGGTAACACCAATATTTCTGGAACAAGACAAGCTGCAGAAGCTGCCGGATCAGCAAAGCAGTGCTTTAACTGTCCGCCTGTCGGAGCTTCGATCCTGGACCAGTTGCCGACCAAGGCTTACGGTCCGGCCTGCATTGCCATAATATTTAGTCTTTAGGTTGCAATTCCTCTCTCTTGGGTAAGGCATGTACGCTCCCAATTGCCCTCCTCCGCCTGAAAACCGTTGGGACAATGAGGTGTTGGGCTTGGTGAGCACATTCGGCGCTAACAAAAAGCAGGTTGTACCGTCTACTGTCATACGATTAGCTCAGTCAATATCTGACTAAGTATATATATATATATATATATATATATATATATATATATATATATATATATATATATATATATATATAATATATATATAAATTAGGATGTGGATATGTATGTCTGTATGTCTGTATGTCCGTTATACGTTCGCGAACGGCCCATCCGATTGAGATGAAATTTTCTACACGCCTTCCTTTCATTCCAGCGCTGCCAACTGTCGTATTTTTTTTTCTTCTTCCTCCTCCTCCCCCTCCCAAAATAAGTGCGTAAATATATGATGATGATGATTAAAGAATCCCCGAACCAAAACGCCAGGGAAAGGGAAGAAAATGACGTGACTACACAGAATCGTCACACGGCAATCATCATCATCATCAAGTGCCGTGCCGGCTGGCGTAGGCGTTCATGGCTCTCCGTAGATCTCGGTCTTTGGTTTTCTGGATCAACTCTGCTGCTGATATTCCTCCATGCCACGGCAATATCAATAACAATTCATATTTTTATGTGTAAGGAAGTTATCTACAGTCGTGTAGAAGGGAAGAACAATCAATGGAAGGACCGAAATCACAGAACCTAGACGAGTATGAATTCGGAATGGCGAACTCCCTCCTCCTCTCTTCTCCTCCTCCCCTCCTCCTCCCTCTACCTCCTCCCTCCTCCTTTTCCTCCTCCCTCTACCTCCTCCCCCTCCTCCCCTCCCTCCTCCTTCTCCCTCTTCCTTCTCCCTCTTCCTCTCCCCTCCTCCTCCATCCTCCTCCCTCCTACTCCCTCCGCCTCCTCCCCCTCCTCCCTCCTCCTCCCTCTCACTCCTCATCCCTCCTCCTCCTGCCTCGTTCCTCCTCCTCCTGCCTCTTTCTCCCTCATCATCCTCCCTCCTCCACCCTCCTCCTTCTCCCTTCTTCTCCCTCTTCCTTCTTCCTCCTCCTCCTACCTCCTCCCTCCTCCTCCTCCTCCCTTCTCCTCCTCTTCCTCCTCCCTTTCCTTCCTCCTCCTCCCTCTACCTCCTCCTCCCCCTACATCCTTCCTCCACCCTCCTCCTCCCTCCTCCACTTCCACCTCCCTTTCCTTCCTCCCCTCCTCATTCTCCCTCTTCCTCCCTCCTTCCTCCTCCTCCTTCCTTCTTCTCCCTCCGCTTCCTCCCTCCTCCTTCTCCCCTCCTCCTCCCTCCTTCCCCTCCTCCCTCCTCCTCCCTTCTTCTCCTCCTCTCCCCTCCTCCTCCTCCTACCCTCTTCCTCTTCCCCTCCTCCCTCTCCTTCCTCCATCCTCCTCCTCCCTCTTCCTCCTCCCTCTTCCTCCTTCCTCTTCCTCCTCCTCCCTCTTCCTCCCCCTCCTCCCTCTCCCTCCTCCATCCTCCTTATCCCTCTTCCTCCTCCTCCTCCTTCTTCCTCCTCCTTCCTCCTTCCTTCTACTCCCTCCTCCTCCATTCTTTTTCCTCCTCCTACCTCCTCCCTCCTCCTCCTCTCTCCTATTCCCTCCTCCCTTTTCCTCCCTCCTCCTCCTCCCTCTACCTCCTCCTCTCCACTCCTCCTCCTACCCTCTTCCTCTTCCCCTCCCCCTCCTCCCTCTCCTTCCTCCACCTACCTCCATCCTCATCCTAATCCCTCCTCTTCCTTCCTCCCTCTTCCTCCTCCCTCTTCCTCTTCCCTCCTCCTCCTTCTCCCTCCTCCTCCCCCTCCCTTCTCTCTCCTCCTCCCTCTCCTCCTCCCTTCTCCTCATCCCTCCTCCTCCCTTCTCCTCCTCCTCCCTCCTCCTCCTCTCTCCTCCTCCCTCCTCCCTTTTCCTCCCTCTACCTCCTCCCTCCTCTTCCCTCCTCCTCCTTCCTCCACATCCCTCTTCCTCCTCCTCCCTCCTCATCATTCCTCCTTCTCCTCCTCCTCCTCCCCCTCCTCCCTCCTCCTTCTACCTCTTCCTCCCTCCTCCTTCTCCCTCCACCTCCTCCCTCCTCCTCCTCCCTCTCCCTCCTCCTCCTCCCCCTCCTCCTCCTGCGTTCTCCTCCTCCCTCCTCCTCCTTCTCCCTCCTCCCTCTTCCTCCTCCCCCTCCTCCCTCTCCCTCCTCCTCCCCCTCCTCCCTCTTCCTCCTGCCTCCTCCTCCTCCTTCACCCTCCTCTTCTCTCCTCCTCCCTCCTCCTCCTCCTTCCTCCTCCCTCCTCCTTCCTCCTCATCCCTGTTCCTCCTCCTTCTCCCTCCTCCTCCCTCCTCCTCCTTCTCCTCTTCCCCCCCTCCTCCTCTTAATCCCTCCTCCTCCCTCCTTCTCCCTCCTATTCCTCCCTACTACCTCC
This sequence comes from Cepaea nemoralis, assembly GCA_014155875.1. NCBI lineage: Eukaryota > Metazoa > Mollusca > Gastropoda > Stylommatophora > Helicidae > Cepaea > Cepaea nemoralis. The sequence continues at coordinate 3,596 of JACEFZ010023929.1, forward strand.
TCCTCCTCTCTCCGCCTATCTCTTCCTCCCTCCTCCTCCTCCCTCCTCCACTCTCTTCCTCCACCCTCCTCCTCCCTCTTCCTCCTCCCTTCTCCACCCTCCTTCCTCCTCCTCCCTTCACATTCCTCCTCCTCCCTCCTCCTCATCCCTCCTCCTCCTCCCCTTCTCCTCCTCCTCTCTCCTCCTCCTCCCTGTACCTCCTCCCTCCTCCTCCCTTCACATTCCTCCTCCTCCCCTCTTCCTCCTTCCTCCCTCCATCCTCCTCCCCTCCTCCTCTTCCCTCCTCCTCCTCCCTCTCCTTCTCCTCCCTCCTCTCTCCTCCTTCTCCCTCTTCCTCCTCCCTCTTCCTCCCTCTTCCTTCTCCCTCCGCCTCCTCCCTCCTCCTATTCTCTCCTCCTCCCCCCCTCCTTCCTCTCATCCTTCTCCCTCCTCCTCCCTCTTCCTCCTCCCTCCTCCTCCCTCCTCCTCCTCCCTCCTCCTCCCTCCTCCTCCTCCCTCCTCCTCCCTCCTATTCCTCCCTATTCCTCCTGTCTCCTCCTCCTCCCTCCTCCTCCCTCCTCTTCCCTCCTCCACCTCCCTCTTCCTCCTCCCTCCTCCATTTAGCCAAGACAGACAGACAGACAGATAGTCGGGAACGGGATCTTATATGACTACTTATATGATTTAAATGAGATGCTATCCACCATGGGCTGGGCCGGGTCAGACAGACAGACAGATAGATAGATAGATAGACAGACAGACAGACAGACAGACAGACAGACAGACAGACAGTTGGGAACGGGAACTTATATGACTACTTATATTAATTAAATGAGATGCTCCCCACCAGGAGTTGGGCGATGCCGGGCCGGGTCAGACAGACAGACAGATAGATAGTCGGGAACGGGAACTTATATGACTACTTATATGAATTAAATGAGATGCTCCCCATCAGGGTCTGGGCGAAGCCGGGCCGGGTCAGACAGACAGACAGATAGACAGACAGACAGATAGTCGGTAACGGGAACGAGAACTTATATGACTACTTATATGAATTAAATGAGATGCTCCCCATCAGGGTATGGGCGATGCCGGGCCGGGTCAGACAGACAGACAGACAGACAGACAGACAGACAGACAGACAGACAGACAGACAGACAGATAGTCGGTAACGGGAACGAGAACTTATATGACTACTTATATGAATTAAATGAGATGCTCCCCACCAGGGTCAGGGCGAAGCCGGGCCGGGTCAGCTAGTATATATATATATATATATATATATATATATATATATATATATATATATATATATATATATATATATAATATATATATATATATATATATATACTAGCTGACCCGGCCCGGCTTCGCCCAGGCCCTGGAGGGGATCTATCTATCTATCAGTCTGTCCCTCTGCTTGTTTGTCTGTCTGTCTGTCTGTCTGGCTGACCCGGCCCGGCTTCACCCAGTCCCTGGTGGGGAGCATATTATTTAATTCATATAAGTAGTCATATAAGCTCTCCCGTTCCCGACTATCTGTCTGTCTGTCTATCTGTCTGTCTGTCTGTCTGTCTGACCCGGCCCGGCTTCACCCAGTCCCTGGTGGGGAGCATCTCATTTAATTCATATACGTAGTCATATAAGCTCTCCCGTTCCCGACTATCTGTTTGTCTGTCTATCTGTCTGTCTGTCTGACCCGGCCCGGCTTCACCCAGACCCTGGTGGGGAGCATGTCATTTAATTCATATAAGTAGTCAAATAAGCTACCGTTCCCGACTATCTGTCTGTCTGTCTATCTATCTGACCCGGCGTGGTTTCGCCCAGCTCCTGGCGCACAGTAACTTAAAAGAATGTCCTTCCACACACCATTCATTATTTTTAATGAAAACTGTTTTTAATCACCGACATGACAGTTGATAAGTTCTTTAAGCAGAAAAAGATGGGTTACAATGTTATGCATTATGCATTATTTTTATGAAAACTTTGAAAATGCCTTAAAGATTATATCATTATTTATTATAACTCATATGCCTAAAATAACTATAGACAAAGAGTTTAACAATAGTGCAAGTAAGTCCAACAATATGACTATAAAGTATATAGAAATGTTATTAAAAGTTATGCCCCTTGAAATAACTTTTCTAGAGTGAAGTCCCCCTGCTATATAGAAATTATATAATGAAAAATGAAAAAGTAAATGTTATTAAATAAGTAGAAGATTTTACACTAAGAAACTATTACAGTCGGTTGCACAGGAATGAAAGGAAGACGTGTAGAAAATTTCATCTCAATCGGATGTACCGTTATCGAACGCATCCAATACATAGCTGACCACAAAGCCACATACACTCTGTTTTATAGATATAGATATATATATATATATATATATATCGTCTATCTGGTTTTGCAGTTGATCTCTTTCAGCTTGTGATATACCCATGGCTGTCTCGCTCCTCCGCATTGCTTCCTTGTATGGTGTCTTTGTAGTGATGACGATCTTTAAGACGTCTCTGTGTCTTTGCAGGTACGGGCAGCCCGGGTATCTTGCTTCATGCTTGCCCAAGCAGTTGGAGCACTTTCTTTTGTTGCTGAATGCTCGGAAATCCGTGTCCATCTTGGCCAGTGGACACTCCTTGGAGGCGTGGTGATCGGCGCAGTATCGGCAGATTTCCGTCTTACTGTAACATGTTGCTCTGCTGTGGTCGGCCCTCTGGCATCTGGAGCATTGAGTGATTCTTGGTATGAATCTTTCAGTTTGTTGTACTTTCTGGTTTATTGATATCTCGCTGCCCTTATTCGTCACCACCGCCAGCGTAGTAGGAATCTTGGAGTACGTCAGTATCCGTTCCGCCCTCAAGATTCGGATATGAAGATTCTCCTGTTGATTTTTGTGTACTAAGTAACAACAGTGGCAATGACGCCAGGGGCGACACGAAGTGTCCAGTTCTGGACTGTCATTCGTATTTCGATGTTCTGGCAGTGTCACACATTGAGTGGAGACCAGACCTGGTCGGCGATGAAGCCGTGACACTGTGTGTTGTCAATAAACCTATCTGTCGCACTGTACCGAAGGTATTGTGCCGTCATTTATAGGATGTAACAGTGCCGTTGTGTTACATTGTGACAGCGAGCCATTATACTGCTAGTAGCATCATGGCACTGTTTTCCATGTGTTTTTTTTTCAGTGAAGGGGTGAAACCTATAGAAATTCATCGGCAAATGAAGGTCCAGTATGGTGATGCATACCTCTGTCAGTCCATCAAATGTGGAGTAGGGAGTTTCAAAACGGCGTGATTTCTGTGACAGAGTAAAGGTGTCCTTTTGCGACATGACAATGCTCGAACCCATACTGCCAGTGTAACGGTTGAAACCATAACAGACTTCCACTTTTAGATTCTACCACATCCCCCGTACTCGTTAGACCTAGCCCAAAGTGATTTCCACCTGTTTGGACAAGTAAAAAAGTCACTGGAAGGAAAAACATTTCTGTTCGTTGAAGAGGTACAGAAGGTGGTGCACGAGTGGTTTTCTACAAGTATCCAAGCACTTTATCGGCGCTGGATGACTTGCGTGGAACGCAGCGGTGACTACATTGAATAATGATGTATTTGTTTTATTACTTTTTTTCCAGAATATATTAACCCCTCCCCACCTTCCCCCACAACACACCCCCCCCCCCCCAAAAAATAAGGTTTACATTTGAAGCCTTTGGTCCGTGTCTTTAGTTGGACGGCCATCTTCAAACTGTCTTTATGACGTTCCTGTGTTCATCTGCACCGTAATGTCACGAAATGACACTTTTGACATCCTTAACAACAATATTGACAAGTTACAAGACAGTGACATGGTTTTTGTAATTTCTATGACACTTTTAAGGTTTTCATTAGAATCCCCCCTCGTATTTATCATTTGATTAAATGGGACACGGGGACAATTAAAGACGCCGACGCTGGAAAATGGACAAAACGTTTGGCAGAACACAACGTGTGTAAAAATCTGGCCTTGATGACAGCACATAAGAGGTTGTTTTTCGAGTGGTAACAGACCGCAGTTAAATTTTGTTGAGTGGCGGGAGATGTCATGCAAAGTTGTCCGAGCTGAACGGTCTCGCAATGCCAACACCGTCGTTATTAAGATTAGGTATTGTATTACATGTTTGGGTAATCATCCACGAGGCTGTAAGAAGAAACGATCGGGCAGATAGGCTTGTGGGCCTGGCTGCTGTAGGGATTGAGTTGAGCTAAGAAATGACATCACTGCACTCAGGACATTGCCATACACGCTTCGTCCCCTCGTTCAACAGCCAGCGAAGAGTCACACTACTAATCGTTCCTACCGCTACCCGATTGAATGTTCTCCTGGTCTTCCCTCTCAGTTTTGAGATTCTACCAGAACCTCTGCCAATCACCCACAATCTCATCCTTTCTACATATGGGTTCTCAATCTGATCCTTCACCTTCTCCACCTTGTCCTACAGGCGCACAACAAACTCTCCCTTGTCCACAAGTAATCAACCACCAAGAGGTGCATTTCCTGTCAGCCTATCAGACTGTTCATTCCCCCGCACTCCCGCATGGCCAGGACAAAATTTCCATACAATTCTCACAATCTGTGACCTCTGAAGCCACGAGAGCCATTCCACATGAAACATTCAGCTCTCCACCTTACTAAGCATACTCTTTGTAACCGTGATAAATACAATGTGTGTTACAGTGGTCTCCTCTAACAAACGGAATGCCGCTGTGATTGCTTCTCCATTCTCATGCTGGAGGTCGTAACCTCATATGCCTGACTCTTCTTTTTCAAGAATCGTCCATTAGCCTTCGCAACCACTCCGTCTATTTCTCACCACTGACCCATCGGTGTAGATCACTATGTCACCTTGATGTGTGTTACTCTGGATCAGCTGTTGCACCTCAATATATTCATGCTGTAGGGAGCGGAAGGGCAATTGGCCAGGCTAACATTCTGAAATCCCCCGGGTGTGTGTGTGTGTGTGGGGGGGGGGGGGGGTGGACGAATAAATTACTCAAGGGATGGATATGATTCTGTAACTTTGACAAGAACTGCATGAACATATAGTCAACCGGGGTCACGGCCGATAAGCACACTACTACGCGGGAAACCAAAGAAGAATAGTCCACAAACACAGAGCTGGTGTCGTCGACCGCTACGAGCTGAGGGAGATACTGGAGAGAGGATTTGAGCACTTGTGGGACTAATAGATGGATGTGCAACACGCATGATCTGTTTAACAAACTAACCATCCATCCATCCAACCAACCAACCAACCAACTAACCAACCAACTAACCAACCAACCAACCAGCCAGCCAGCCAGCCAGCCAACCGACCAACCAACTAACTGATTCACTGACTGACTCACTGACTCACCGACTGACTGACTGACTGACTTACTGACTGACTGACTGACTGACTCACTCACTCACTCACTCACTCACTCACTCACTCTCTCACGTACTCACTCACTCACTAACTTACTCACTATAACGATCCTGGAACGTCACATCTAGAAGGCTTGCCATGTGATCTTGGAAACATAAAGAGGGTTGTCCCAGGCATCCTGCAGGTATCGGACAACATTCGTTATTCTCTAGTGCGTTATAATATAAAAGCGGGCATGTTAGCGAAGTCGATAAGAAACTGCACTGACAACGCCATGACGGGAGTTCGAAGCACGGCTCATCGCCTGCTAAAATGAGGTAAAGATTGGTCACCTATTATTCTTCGCTATAGGGCCTATCCAATGCAATAGCCCTATAATTTTAAAGAAACTGCCTCTGGTGAGATGTTTCTATGTTTTAGTGAAGTGACGCCTATATCTTAAACTGACGTATTTCACAGTCTGCCCTGGACTAAATCAGTTTCTCATTCCTTGAAACATTAGCCTCAATACGGCGATTGACCGTTATGTTATTATCCATAATTAGTCTTTTGGAGAACGTAAAGCAGGAATCTAGGAACATTGGGAATGAAAGAAATAAAACATGAGGCCAGTGAGACATGTTATCATCATCTACATCATCATCATCATCATCATCATCATATCATCATCATCATCATCATCATCATCATCATCATCATCTTCCACTTCTGCCATCAAGCGTAGTGGGGAGGAATAATTTGCGGTCCAGCGCCCGGTGGGCGGCACTGGATAGTGTGGCTGAACAATGTCTTTGATGTCGTCAAGCCATTTTCTTCTTGGACGCCCTCTTGGTCTCGTCACAGATGTAAGGCCAGTGATAGTAGTTGTTGGTGTTGCATTCTAACGACATGGCCAAACCACTTGATCTTCTGTCTTTCAATAAATATGGCACAAGGTGTTGATCCCACAGTCTGTCTGATAAGAGCATTTCTTACTCGGTCTCTGATTGTTAAGTTGGCAGCTCTCCTCAGGCAGGTGTTGATTTTGCGAAAGTGTGATTTGAATAAAGACCAGGTTTGAGATTGGTAGCATAGGGTTGGTGTGAATATGCTATTTATTATCTGTCGATTTCTTGACATGAGTATATTTGGATGTTTCTGTAAGGGTGATAATTGATATGTAAGTGCACTAGCTTTTTAACATCTGATCTCGATTTTTCTGCCCAATCTGCCATCTTCTGTGATCATACTTCCAAAATATTTGAATTCTTTAACTTGTTTCAGAGTTGTGCTATTTATCTGTATACTAGCTGACCCGGCCCGGCTTCGCCCAGGCCCTGGCGGGAATCTGTCTGTCTGTCTGTCTGTCTGTCTGTCTGTCTGTCTGTCTGTCTGTCTGTCTGTCTGACCCGGCCCGGCTTCACCCGTCCCTGGTGGGGAGCATCTCATTTAATTCATATAAGTAGTCATACAAGTTCCCGTTCCCGTCTGCCTGTCTGTCTGTCTGTCTGTCTGTCTGTCTGTCTGTCTGTCTGTCTGTCTGTCTCTCTGCTTGTCTGTCTGTCTGTCTGTCTGTCTGTCTGTCTGTCTGTCTGTCTGTCTGTCTGTCTGTCTGTCTGTCTGTCTGACCCGGCCCGGCTTCACCCAGTCCCTGGTGGGGGGCATCTCATTTAATTCATATAAGTAGTCATATAAGTTCCCGTTCCCGACTATCTATCTATCTATCTATCTATCTATCTATCTATCTATCTATCTATCTATCTATCTATCTATCTATCTATCTATCTATCTATCTATCTATCTATCTATCTATCTATCTATCTATCTATTTATCTATCTATCTATCTATCTATCTATCTATCTATCTTGTGAATTTCAAGTCTATCTATCTATCTATCTATCTATCTATCTATCTATCTATCTATCTATCTATCTATCTATCTATCTATCTATCTATCTATCTATCTATCTATCTATCTATCTATATATCTATCTATCTATCTGTCTGTCTGTCTGTCTATCTGTCTGTCTGTCTGTCTGTCTGTCTATCTGTCTGTCTGTCGGTCGGTCTGACCCGGCCCGGCTTCGCCCAGGCCCTGGCGGGGATCTGTCTGTCTGTCTGTCTGTCTGTCTGTTGGTCGGTCTGACCCGGCCCGGCTTCGCCCAGTCCCTGGCGGGGATCTGTCTGTCTGTCTGTCTGTCTGTCTATAGCCAGGGGACTTAACTTAAGATATAGCAATGCTACTAAAAGTTATGTCCCTTGTTTTATTTTTTCTTATGTTGAGTCAGATAATTACAAAATTAAATTTTATTAAGTATATAGATGATTGTACACTAAGAAACTATTACAGTTGGTTGCACAGGAATGAAAAGAAAACATGTAGAAAATTTCATCTCAATCGGATGGACCGTTCGCGAACGCATAAAGAACGGACATACATACACACATACACACACACATACATACATTGTGTTTTATAGATATAGACTTAGTGGGCCCGGCGATCTGCTAACTTGCATTACTTCGGTTTTGGCTGTGTTTATACTCGTATTGTATCTGCTGCAGGTTGAACTCAGATTAGTAATATGATTTTGTAGTCTGCCCTCATCGCTGTAAAACAGGCACGGATCGTCTGCAAACAGAAGTTCATTTATTTCCAGTGGGTCAGTTGTTTCATCTGGAGTAAAGATTTGGATATTCTGTCCATGTAGATATTAAATAGCAGAGGAGAGAGCAAACATCCCTGTCTCACTCATGTATTGACTGTGAACATATATGATATACCTTCCTGTGTTCTTACTGCACATCGGCTCGAGTGATACATGGCTATGATGTTTTCTAGCATTTGCCCTTGTATCCCAGTTTTCAAGGATGGTCCATAATTTGTATCTGTCTACTATGTCGAATGCCTTTTCCTGATCTACAAATCACTATATTCGATAGTTTTTCCACATTTTTGTCTAAGTGTAAATAGTGCATCAGTTTAACTTTTACCTTTCCGAAAACCGAATTGTACTTTGCTTAACTGTTGTTCAACTATCGGTCTAACTCTTTGTTCCAATAGTTTTGCGTACATTTTCCCTATATGGCTCAGGATTAATATACCTCTGTATGTTTCGCACTCTCTACTATTGCCTTTCTTTTTCCATAATGGTACTATTATTGCCTGTTGCCAATCATCTAGGACTTTTCTTTCTTCCCATGATATATTAAAAAAGTCTTGTTAGCCATTTAACTCCTGTTTCCCCACAGACCTGAATAGCTTCTGTGGTTATTCCATCTGGACCTGGTGATTTGTTTTTAGGACTTTTCTGTATAACTGTTTTGACTTCTGCAGGTGAGACATTTCGGCCACGTTAAATAACATAACACTCTAATAAATACTATACTAGAGGGTAAGGTTGAAAGCAAGCGGGCAAGAGGTAGAACACGACAAAAATAGGAAGATAACGCCAAGAGAGGGACGAAAAACAGTCTGACTGAATGTAGAATCAACGTGAAAGGACAGAATTTTGAAGATCCATTGCAGCCAACTTTCATTGTGGAGACGGTACTCATTGACTAATACGCGGTTCTCACATGGATACTTTCTTATATCAGGTCACGTGAGTTCCTCGGTTATAACAATTGATTTCTACCTCTATAACCAGTACGCCGGTCTCTCTGGCTGAGAGGTTACACCACTTTCTCCATAATCCCGTTTATCCACTCAGGGTCTCGCAGCGAGGCGAGAATTGGAAGCGGTTCGACCCGCGCTCGTGACTTGCGGGATAATGAGCCGGCCGCTCAGAAAGCAATGGCAAACTACTGAGCGTAATCTTGCCAAGATATCAACATACAGCTGAAAGATGCTGATGTTGACAGCGATGTCCTGTAAAGGATATGCAAAACATTTTTTATAACCAGTAGACTCTAATGTAGTTCCTACCACAAGCAGTAAGAGTTAAAACGTATTCTAAGCAGTACAATCCCGACTTTCCATCAAAGTACAGAGTGCTCTGCCCATTAGACGAATTTGATCTCGAAATCTCCATGACCGCAATTGAACCGGCCTCCTATCGGCGGGATATCTCTTTCAAAGCTAAAACTATTCACCGTTTGTGTTGTTAAGATAGTCCTTTGTAGCCACCTGCTATGTTGAATATACCTGTAGTCGGGTATATCCGTATATATGAAAACGACTTCGAGCAGAAGACAACATGTATGTTTACAACATTTGCTCGACTCATTTAAGTGATTCTCAAACTATGAGGCACCAGGCAATGAGCAGAGCTTGCAAAACCCGGGGATATAGAAAACCCTGTCACTGAATTGTTATACTTTGCGTCTTAAACATATCAGGACACTTACTAAACAAGCTGAACAGCGTATAAATGCCTTTGAATATAAATGTTATAGATGGGTTCTAAGAATATCTTGGCTAAAGATTCACATCCATACACCAGTATAGGGTCTAAGTAGCACTTCAACACTCTTTTCCTCGTTGCAATTGACATCTTTTATTGGTCAGTATGTTTTTCATCTTGCAAAAGGCTACCTTCGCCATGGAGATTCCTGATATAATCTCTTCAAGGCATCTCCCATCAGATATTATGACAGTTCCAAGATAATTGTACCGATTCACTTCTTTAAGAATAAGCCCATTTACTTGTATATTACCTTGTGGTATTTCCTTCGTCCCAGTGACGACCATAATCGGTGTCTTCTTAAAATTCACTTTTAACCTTAGTTGTTCACTGTGTGCAACAACCGATTCTACTAAATGTTGCAAGTCCTGCTCATTGTCTGCAGTCAAGACTGTATCATCTGTATATCTAATGTTATTAATGTATCATCCCCCAATGATGATTGCGTCCATATCTTCAATATTTCTGAAAATATGTTCACTGTACAGGGAAATAGATCTGGAGACATTACATACCCCTGTTTCATACCTCTCTTAATAGGCTGATATTGACCTAATTCATTATCAACTCTTATGGCAGCTTGTTGTTTCCAATATATTTCGTTTACCAGTCTTAGGTATATCCCATCACTTTATGGATCTTCAAGCATCCTTATCATATTAACATGTCTTACTTTATCTAAGGTCTTTGTGTAGTCAATAAAGCAAAGATGTAGATCTTTGTTTACTTCTATAGAACGTTCAAATACTGTTCGCAGCATATACACAGCATTTACTGTACCCTTGTCTTCTACAAACCCACATTGTTCTTCTACTATTTAAGGTTGTATTTTCTTCCTAACTCTTTGCATGATAATTCTTAGCAAAATCTGTGTGATGTGACTGATTATACTAATTGTTCGATGTTGATCACATTCCAAGGCTCCTGATTTCTTTGGGATTGCAATAAATATAGAGTTACATAATTCATGAGGTATATTTCCAGTATCATATATTGTATTAAGCAGACTGGTAACTTTATCTATTCCATATTCTTCTAATGCATTAATCATTTCTGTTGTGACGCTGTCTGAACCGGGGATCTTGCCAGATTTCATATGGTTAAGAGCATTCTGAACTTCCATCTTCAAAATTGCTGGTCCTTCATTATTATTTTGAACATCGTAGTGTTCGTCTCAGTTCTCGTCATAAAGGTTTTTCACGTAATCTGACCATACATGTAAGATCTGATCTTTTTCCTATTATGACTCTTCCATCTTTTGTCTTTAGGCAGCCTGCTGATGTACGTGTTCTTTGATTAGTAAGCTCCTGGATTCTTTTGTGCATTAGTTACGTCTTTTTACTGTTGTGTTGTTTTTCAATTTCTCCGCAATTTTTCTCAAGCCATGTTTCTTTTGCCTCCTTACATAAGGTTCTGAATTTTCTGTGAATTTCTTCATATTTGGTAGAATTATTTTTGTTCTGTCTTCTTGTTTCCATTAGTTGTAAAATTTCTTCAGTCATCCATGTCTTACGGCCCACTTTCTTTAATTTTGGAATAGTTTTTTCTGCTGCATAACTGACTGAATTCTTCAGCATTTCCCATTGATCATCTACATCTTGAAATAGGATCTCTAGATCAGACAATAAATCAAATTTGTTCTTTACTTCTATATTAAAATTATCGTGTATTTCTTTATCAGTTTTCATCATTACTTATTAGTTGTATAATGTAGTTGGTAACCTAGTTACATGACCAAATAATTTGACTTGCTGCCTTCTAATAAAATCTAGCGCAGCTATAATCAGTATTTTAGTCCCGATTTCTTCATTTCTGATCGTATCTCTTCTTGATACATTTAGTATTCTTCTCATGAATCTCATTTCTGTTGTTGTGATGTTTTTCTTTTCTCGTTTTCTCTCATTGTCCAGGTGTGGCATTGGTAGCATAGAGTTGGTTGGAATATTGTTTTGTAAAGTGCTTTCTTAGTAGCTATTGCTACATGTTTGTTCTTTAGTATTGGTGCCATTTGTCCAATGAGTTGGTTTGCCTTATTGCATCTATTGTCGATTTCTTGTTTTGATTAGTCATTTGATGATATCATACTTCCTGGGTACTTGAAAGTCTTTACTTGTTTCAGGGGGTGTTCGTTTAGCTGAATTGTTGTTTTTTTCTTCTTTAGTTATAGTGATTACCTCTGTTTTACTTGTGTTAATTGTTATGTTATTTTCCCTACACATTTCGTTTAGACTATTCATGTGATCTTGGAATTCAGCTTCTGATTTTGCTAGTAGTGCTTGGTCGTCCGCAAACAGGAGTTCTCTAATGGTCTAATTTGCAGATGGTTCTGCTTCTCTATTTTAAGGATAAATTACCAGACAGGGTGCCGCTGGTCTGTGAGGTGTTTTCCCGTCAACATTCTAAACTACATCATGCGATGTGTGGTGACCGGTTCCTTTCCACGTCGTTACTCATGACGGAGGTCGCAACACGTATGGAGATGTCATGATTGATGTGACATCCATTCTTGACACAGCTCAGCTCAACTCAATCTGACCTCGCACCAGATATTTACCAGGTCAGGCTTTCTAGGTTCTATAGCAGTGGTTCTCAACCGGTGGGGAATTCCCCCCCCCCCCCCAGGGGGAATTTTAGGGTTTCCAGGGAAGAATTAAGATTATTTCAAGATTTCAAGATCGCATTAATACAAGAACCAGTTACTTGATATTGTTTTTTCCCTCTAAATTTTACGGTTTTGTACTTCTCGCCCTAATGAAATTCGTTTTATAACGTAAGTAGACCCACAAATCACGTTTTATGTAGATGTCTAGACTTGTTCTAGTATGTGTTATTAAATTTAGCTTCCATTTGTATGTATACTGTGTAAGGGTGGGGGGGGGGGATTTATAGGGAGGAAATTCGAAAGGGGGGGGATGACGTTCTGAATATATGGTAAAGGGAGGCTTGGGCCAAAAAAGGTTGAGAACCACTGTTCTATAGGGTGTGTTTTTAATGACAGTGTGGTGTTTGAAAATATTACCGGTCCAAGTTTTGTATTCACCCTCTGTAAAGTTCGCGCATCATAATAGGTAAATAAGAAACTTGGACCGGCAATATTTTCGAACACTCCACAGTCATTAAAAATACACATTGCTCGTAGATTACGTTCACTTTGTGTTATAATATATGGTCCACTCCAACGTTCGAAACACAGCTCCGGGTTATTTAGACGACCGCTTTGCGCTGGTTGTTATACAATGGTATGAGTGCCGGTCGTTCAGAAATCAATGACAAACGACTGAGCATAAACCTGCCAAGAAATCACAACTAGTCCAAAATGCTGGGGTTGACAGCGACGTCCCGTAAAGGATATGCAGCTGACTTTCTAGTCTAGTGGTTCTCAATCGGTGGGAAATCCCCCCCCCCCCACCAGGGGGGAATTTTAGGGTTTCCGGAAAGGGGGGGGGGGGGGGGATTAAGATTATTTCAAGATCGCGCTAATATAAGAACCGATTACTCCATATTGTTTTTCCTTCCATACTTTACGGTTCTATACTTCTCGCCCTTCTGAAATTCGTTGTATAACGTAGGTAGAATGGCAAATCACGTTTTATGTAGACGTCTAGACTTGTTCTAGTATGTGTTATTAAATTTAGCTTCAATTTTTACGTATACTATGTTGAGGTTGTTGTTTTTTTTTGGGGGGGGGGGGGAGGGGTGTGGGGGGATTTATAGGGAGGAAATACGAAAAGGGGGTAATGACATTCGGAACATATGGTGAAAGTGTGCATGGGCCAAAAAAGGTTGAGAACCACTGTTCTAATCTATAGGGGACATTTTACAGAGAGAGGGCAGGCAAAGATGAGTCTGGGAATACAGAACTAATTCATTTTATTTAACCGTACATCCAATTCACAGATCCCCCCTCTCCCTTCCCCTCTCTCGCCCTCTCTCCGCATGTATGTATGGATGTGCCCAGTTTGTGACTCTTTGAAAATAAAGATTCATTCTCTCTCTCCTCTCTTTTACTCCCCCTCTTTCCCTATCCCTCTCCCTCTCACTCTCTCTGTGTGGTTGGGGCATGTATGTGTGGTTGGTAGGGTATGTGGGTGGATGTGAAATGTGTGGGTGGGAAAATGTGTGTGTATGTGTGGGGATGGGAAGATGTGAGGGTATGGGTGGGTGATGTATGAGTCAATGAGGAATGTGTGTGTGGGTTGGTGCGGGATGTGTGTGTCGGAGGGGTATATGTGTGGGTGTGTGGGTTGGTGGAGCATGTGTGTGTGAGTTTGTGTGGGTTGGAGTATGTGTGAGTGGAAGGGGATGTGGGTGAGGGATGTGTGTGTGTGTGAGGGATGTGTGTGTTTGTGTGTGTGTGTGGGTGGTTGCGAGATGTCTGGGTTGGTGAGGAGATGTGTGAGTGGGTGGAGGGATGTGTGGTTGCTTGCTTGCTTGCTTGTGTTCGTTGGCTTGAGCTCCAACGCGAAGTCCTGTATGTCGGATGAAGGCATCCTTTTGTCCAACATCAGTGAGTATCCGTTGTCCCATGTCTGGCTTAATGGTGTGCAGACTGGTGGTTCCTCGCCGTACAGGCAGACACTCTCCGACTTCAGAGGAATCGGCGATCCTACTGACTTTAGCCAGGACCCCGAAAGGACCTGTTACCCAGGACGCTCGACGAGGACGCGTCAATAGGTCTTTGCCAGTATTTAACCCGGCCCTGGTGCCTTGGAAACACCGCTGCGTCCCTGGATGTGTGGTGGGTGGGGTATGTGTGAGTGGGTGAGGGATGTGTGTGTGGGATGGGGGAATTTGTCACATAATATTGATAATATGCATTCTTGATGCTTGCAACATTCATTTGACAATGTTTTTTTTTCCCCTATGTGAATGTATCCTGCACTGTTGATGAACGAAAGATGAGTGATTGGAAGGGCCGATTGTACGACGGGCCTACGTGCCAAATTTGTAACCCTTTTTAAATAAAGTTCAGTTCAGTTCAATTCAATTCAATTCTCTCTTCCACTCCCCTCTCTCACCCCCTCTCTATCTCGTATAAATAAACACACACTTGCGCATGGCCGAACGGACAAGAACGCTTGTTCTTAAACATCCGGTGTGCTGATGACGAGGTAAGCGAAAGAACCCCGACACCGAACAGTTGGACTACAATCTTCTTCTTCTTCTTCTTCTTCTTCTTCTTCTTCTTCTTCTTCTTCTTCTTCTTCTTCTTCTTCTTCTTCTTCTTCTTCTTCTTCTTCTTCTTTTTCTTCTTCTTCTTCTTCTTCTTGAGTTTTTTTTTTTTTCTGGACGTGATTGCGTTGTGCCTGTTTATAGCAGAGATGCCTTCTTGCGCCGTTAGACCGACAGATCCGACTTCTGCGGGCATGTGTTGACCGGGTTAACCTTCCCGGGGGGACAACAATGTTGACCTTCGTCCTTGACTTGGGGACGTAAATTACAAGTACATCTGAAGTCGGAGTGGGTTCGCCTGATGGCGAGGAACACTGATAATAGGGACAGCTAATCCACACGCAAAATTCAGTCCATCACTTCTAAAAACAGTGTGTTTGGACTACGCTTGAGTTTACAGTGAGCGAGAGCCAAAACAAAAATAAATAAATAAAATAATAATAACATTCACATAAATCACACGCAAACAAACCATAACATAACACAAACTTACAACAGCAATGTTTATTATCCTCTCCTCCTCACATCAGTCGTGTACTGGCACTATACAACCATGTCTTCAGTCTTACACTGGTCTTTTCTCCGCGCCTTTATTTGGTACATCAACTGCAGCTTCCCACAATGCCTCGCAGCAAGATCCCCACCAGCATATTTAACGTAAGATTTCTTCCGTTGGTTTACCACTGGTCATACAAGACAAGACATATACATGTATTTAATGTCCTGTGAACATTTCTATCAAATTCCTTTACACACTATGAAGCGCAACAAATGTTTTTGGATCCCTCCCCCTTCTCCCCTGCCCAGGGCATGCTGGTGTTGTGGGAGACGAACAGGCTGACAGATTGGCTGGGTCTGCTTCGCTTGGCGGGGTATTGTATTGGTGCAGGATAAGGCAGATGTGGTTGAAGCTCTGTGGGATCGTGTCTATAGTATGGAAGTACAGATAGATCATCATGGCTTGGAGAGAATGTTGCTGCAGGGAGTGATCAGAGGATCTGACCGACACACACAAATCCGAGGAAAAGTCAGACGGACGTATAATCAGACTGCTACTGGTACCAATAGTATTGGGGCTCTAAGTATGGAAATGTCTCGAGTGTTGTGATGTCGCTTCTTGATTCAACTCAACACAACATAACCCATCTCACAACAACACAGCTCAACACAACACAACACAACGCAACTCAACTGAAATTCAAAACTTGTGTCGAGTCAGTGTAAGTTTTCTGTCAGCGTTCTCTTACAAGATATTCCTTCTCTCGTTTACACTTCTAAACAAAGCCAAATTGTCTGTTGTGAACTTCACAGCTAGCTATTGGGACACTTTAGAATACAGGCCGTGTGTTGAGAATTAAGGAAAATAATGTCGATGTTTGAATTACTAAAATATACATTTTGATGCTTGAGTTGTAAAAACAGAATACGAATTCGGATATTTGTTTTTCTAACATATGCCTTTGAATATAAATGTTATAGACGGGTCATATAAATATCTTGGATACAGAAAAGAACTTATTGTATCCATACGACAAGATCTGAATATTGAAGAAGATTGGCTACTAAAGAAGAAAAAAACTAAGAAAATTGAAATATTTTGGTCACTTGAAACGTCATGAAAGTTTGGAGAGAACAATAATGGAGCGGTATATGCCCGGGAAGAGAAGAAGAGGAATGCCAAAGAGAAGATGGGTGCAGGATGTGGCGGATTATCTCCAGATGGGTGTATCGGACGCGGGACATCTTGCTTATGTCCGAGAAGTTTTCCAGAAATTTGTTATGGGAGCGAGGTTCTGTAAAGGACATGCTACTGAATGAATGAATGAACATAAAATACTTTTGTTTGTACTTCAAAGCTAAGATAAATAATAACAAACTGTCTGTTCCTAGTCCCCCTCCACCACCTCCTCCTCTTACTTCTTCCTCTCCCTCAGCCTCCTTCTGCTGCCATTTATCCCGCATTGAGCCAGCGGTTCTCAACCAAACCACCCCAAGCCGTCCATTCGTTGTCCTATCTCCTGCAACTCTCTCCATGTCCCCTCAATATTATTCATCTCTGTCTGTAATTCTCTTCTCCTTGTGTTTTAGGTCTCCCGCATTTTTGTTCACCTTGTGGGTTCCAGACAAGAGAGTGTCTAGTTATACTGTCCTCGGGTTTTCTCTGTGTGTGTCCCATCCAGCGCCATCGTCTTTACCTCACCTCCTGGTTCACTGGGATGTGTCTAGTTCTCTCCACGAGCTCCCCATTGGTCATTCTGTCATACCAATTTATTCCCACTATTCTGTGCAGGCACCAAGTAATCAATGTTTCTAGATTGTTTTTTTTTTTTTTTTTAGATTGTTTGTAATAGTTGTAGTCATTCTCCATGATTCTGACCCATACAGTAGAACCGATCAAACATTGGAGTTAAACATTCTAAGTTTGGTGCTAAATTTAACGTCCTTTGACTTCCACACATTTTCTAGGGCTATAAAAGCTTCTCTTGCTTTTGTATCATTATTTTAGTTTGGATGCTAAAATATATTTATAATTTCAACAATTTGATTGGTTAAGCAAGCAAACATATATGACATGTGGCAATATATACATTCAATCACTAAAGAAGTAATGGTGGTCTGGTTGGGTGACAATGGTGGTTTATAAATACAGTAGGGTATCCATTTAGATTTACGAGAAGATTATGGGAAAGGGAAAGACAGAATTAAACTAATAATTAAAAGACATAATTAAACTAATAATTAAAAGAAAGAATTAAAATAATAATTAAAAGAAAGAAATAAACTAGTAATTAAAAGAAAGAGTGAAAACTAATAATTATAAGAAAGAGTTACACTAATAATTAAAAGACCGAATTAAACTAATAATTAAAAAAGAATTAAACTAATAATTTAAAAAAAGTAATTAAACTAACAATTAGAAGAAAGAATTTAACTAATAATTAAAAGATAGAATTAACTAATAGTTAAAAGAAAAAATTAAACTAATACTTAACAGAAAGAATTAAACTAATAATTTAAAGAAAGAATTAAACTAATAATTAACAGAAATGATTCAAATAATAATTAAAAGAAAGAGTGAAACTAATAATTAAGAGAGCAATGGTTAAAATCAAACTGTCTCCGACAGACAATGTCTATCATTTCCACAACTGGTCACAGACCTAAGTGGACAAAAGGGTGTAATAGGCGGGAGGATCGACTTCATTTCCCCGGGTTTGAGCCCATATGGCTCAGTCTCTTTCCGCAGGGCGGCCTGTCGGAAGCGTCACACAAATCACGAACTCCAGCGACGACCCCCGGGTGTCTCCGAGAGAATTGCACTCGTGAACCGTGCGACGTAGCCCGGAATCGATCCTACGACCACCGGAACGCGAGGCTGCGTAACTACTTGGCCACGGAGCCTCCTAACGAGTTTACGATAAAGTAACAAGGTCATAAAAACTTGACCATCATAAAATAATTGCAAGTTAAAGGTAAATAAGTGAAAGACCCTATACATGCCTTGGAGCCCGTTGGCTGTATGGTTCTAACCTCATATTTCTACAGATCGATCAGCCCGCGATGGACGGTAACAAAAATAATTTTACATACATAAATAATCGCATGCTGAATATTTTACCCAAAAAAAAAAAAGTAACAAAAGTTATCTGCTTGTTATCTCTGGCTGTTATATCAGCTTGTTATATCGCCAGCTTCTTGAATGTCCCACCCAGGCCTTGCATGTCGGCGTCCCCACTCCGGCTGACGGATGTGCCGTTGTTGACATTCATTTTCACAAAGCCAAACTTGTTGTCTTCTTCAAACTGGGCATCTGAGGCCAGCAGGTCGTCTATGAACTCCTTAACCACACACGAACAGGGAAATAACAAACAACACACTGCTTATTTATACATCAAAATCGATGATCAAACAAAATATCCACATGTGTTCTACTTAATCTTGATTGTTGTATCTCTGGAGTAACGGGTGTCTCAGGGTTATGTTGTATCTCTGGAGTAGCGAGTGCCCCATGGTTATGTTGCATCTCTGGAGCAGGGAGTGTCTGACGGTTATGTTGCATCTCTGGAGTATAGGGTGTGCCATGGTTATGTTGTATCTCTGGAGTGGGGGGGGGGGGGGGATGGTGTGTCTCGGGGTTATCTTGTTTCTCTAGAGTTGAGGGTACCTCAGGGATATGTTGTATCTCTGGGGTAGTGGGTGTCTCAGGGTTATGTTGTATCTCTTGAGTTGAGGGTACCTCACGGTTATGCTGTTTCTCTGGGGTAGTAGGCGTCTCATGGTTATGTTGTATCTTTGGAGTAGTGGGTGTCTCAGGTTTATGTTTATTTCTGGAGTAGAGGGTGCCTCATGGTTATTTTGTTTTTAGGGAGTAGAGGGTGTATCAGGGTTATGTTGTATCTCTGGAGTAGCGAATTTCCCAGGGTATTATTTTATCTACAGAGTAGCGTTTGTTCCCGTACTGGAACTTCACGCCATATTAGACTGCAATTCACCACAATACAAACGGGAAGAAGCATGGGCAGGGCTGATATAATCAATGCAGTCCGGACTCTGTTGGCGGAAACTGGCGAGACTCAGACGCTAGTCCGAATTCGGGAACTGTTAGTGAGCTTGGCCGAGCACGGCAATGCCAGCTTCGAGGTCAAGAGAGGAGATACCATAACCAACTCCTGATGGGAACAGTGACAAGAGATACCACTTTGAGATGGCTTTTGCATTGGAGGACAGAGCATTATGAGATTACGCAATGTGCAGTGTTGTCTTTTGGCATAACATAATATGATCACATCACATCACATGACATGATATGACATCACATAACATCACATCACATAACACATCACAGCACTTCACATAACACTCACACACTCAACCTGGCACCTTGACGTCTTGATTGACTTAGAGGATAATTTGTTACATTGTGCTTTAAATAAAGACATACTAATTAAAACTCAATGACGGTAGCGAGTGTAACTGATCAGACCTATTCGCGCTGTAAATGTTCGACCACAATGGATGCATGTGAACACATGGTCATTTACATCATCACGCATCATCTGACGTCCCACACGCTCAGTGTGTGACCTAAATGCAATCATTTTCTCCTTTGTCTTTATTCTGTTTCTAATCTTTGCCCTCAATGTACCGCGATCAGCGGCGACTTGCTCCAGAGGTGCAATATCAATGCCTGTATCAACCGTGTCCCGCTTACACACATCTTTGAACGTAGTAGAGGTCGACCCCGAGATCTTTTATCAATCTGTAATTCACCAAAGAAAGATTCCTTTGATGTTCTACCATCATCCATCCTCCTAATGTGTCTTATTCATCTAAGTCTACGAAGAATGAGCATGGAACAAACCGTCACACAGAATGATCTTTCCAATACTTCAGTATTTGTGATTTTGTCTTGCCACGTAATACCATGAATTCTTCGCAGACATCGCATATGAAAGCTGTTTAAACGTTCCTCTTGGTGTGAGTAAGCTGACCAGGTCTCACTGCCATAAAGAAGAGTACTAAGGATACAGGCTTGATAGAACATGACTTTAGTTTTGGCAGTAAGCTTCCTGTTCTCCCAGACTCTGTTTGTTAACCTGTTCATTGTTGTTGCTGCCTTACCAATCCTGATGTTGATTTCCTGATTTAGGGATAATTTGCTATTTACCTCTGATACTAGATACGTAAAATGGTCTAATATCTCCAGTTCGGAGCGTTCGTCTCATAATCTGTGTCTTCGTTTTGCTAATTGTTAAACTAAATTCATTACAAGCATTGGAGAATGCAGATAGTAGACGTTGTAATTCTTCCCCAGAGTGGGTCATAATTGGAGCATCATCTGCAAAAAGCAACTCTCTGATCATTTCCCTCCTAATTTTGATATTGGTCTACAATCTCTGAGCATTGTAGAGGCCGCCATCTGAGCGTGAGTGAATGTATATACCACCATCCTGTTTAAGAAAGGCATATTTAAATATAAGTGAAAAGTATATTCCAAAGAGGACGGGAGCAAGTACACAACCTTCCTTAAATTCAGTCTTGATTTCAAACTCTTCGGAAGGTGCACCATCAAACTTGATTATACCCTTCATGTCTGTGTGGAACGATTCCATAGTGGACACTGGAGTGTTGGGCAGAAGATCTTTTTTATCCCCATGAATGACCAAATCAAATGCCTTTGTAAGGTCGATGAAGGCAACACACAGTGGTTGATTCTGTTCACGGACATTCTTCTTACATTTGTCGCAATGAGAATACCATATCAATGGTAGACCGGTTCTGTCGAAAGCCACACTGTGATTCGGGGTAGACTTGATCTTCTAGAACGTGAAGTCTGCGCAGAACAATTCTGGGAAATACTTTCTCAACAATACACAGAATTGAGATACCCCTATAGTTATTACAATGACTCTGACAACCACCCCCATCCCCCTTGTTCTTGTACGGTGTTATGATGCTTGAATCTTAGAAATCCTGTAGGACTTGTCCTTATCGCCAGCATAACTCTATTAGCTGGTGGATGCTGTAGAGTGAGCGTGTCTTGCCCTACTCCTGATAACCTCTATTGGAATCCCATCCTTAACTGGAGCCTTGCCAGATGAAAGTTAACTTCTGTTATGGTGAGAAGTGTGTCCAGATGGTCAAGAGTTGATAGGGCCTCCATGGCGTTGGGGAATCATCCGCTAGTTTGGTCTCGCTTGAGTAAAACTCCAAATGCCCATCTACCCATTATCCATTTGCCCATCTACCCATCTATCCATTTGCTGTTTCTTAACAGTGATGATTTCTCCAATCTAGGTTTTCATTGACACAACATATGATCTCTCTTTTTTTTTTTTGGGGGGGGGGGGGGAGAGACAATGGCTACGGTCATCGACCAGTGTGGACACTGCTAAACAGGAAAGCAATGACAAACTACCTTCTGTACAGATGCCAAGAAAATATTGTTTTGCAATTTCATAGGTGTGCTTTTGTATGGGTGTGAAGCGTGGACAATGATAATAACAAGCTGAAAGACATCTGATAGCTGTGGAAATGTGGTTTCTTAGGAAAATGCAAAGCAATCATGGACAGACAGAAAAACCAATGACCAAGTCCAAAAGAAACATATCAAAACTGTAAACTGATTAGAGAAATTAGACGTAGACACGTTATGAGAAGAAATGGTGGATGGTATATTGGACACATTCCAACTCACATACTTTGGTCTGTCAAGACTGCAAGGTGCCAACAATGAGAAGAAATGAATTAGAGAACTTGGTGATAATTGGCAAGATCGAGGAGAAGAGAACAAGGGGGAGGCGGAGAAGTAAATATCTGGATTGCTTGGCCACGTGGTATGGTCGAGACAAGAACACAGAGCTGATCCACGACTCTGGTGATCGAGTGAGATGGCAAAACATGACTGCCCACGCTTATCGGCATGGCACATGATGATGATGAACATAACATCACATCACATGCAAACTGGCTGGGTTTAGCTGCAGGCTGGCCGTGTTTCCTCTACTCGATTCCTCAACCAGACTGCAAACTTACCCTGTAGCTGTGGGGTGGTAGTTTACCTCCCAGATCTGTGGGCAGATTCTCTGGGTTGATTGACTCGTGCAGTTTATCAAATGTGTCCCCGTTCAGGACAATCTATCGGGATAGTCAATGTAATCACGACAATAATAAAAGCTGACTGGATAATATACTTAGAGAGAGAGAGAGAGAGAGAGAGAGAGAGAGAGAGAGAGGGAGAGAGAGGTGGGAGAGTGAACGAGAGAGTGATGGAGAGTGACTGGGAGAAAGATGGTGGGGGAGAGCGAGAGAGAGGGAGAGAAACAGGTAGAGAGAGAGAGGGGGTGGGGGAGAGTGAGCGAGAGAGTGACTGAGAGAGATGGGGAGAGAGAGGGTGGGGGAGAGTGAAAGCGAGACAGAGTGGGAAGCGTGAGAGAGAAGGAGGAAGACAGAGAGTCGGAGAGAGAGGGAGAGCGAAGGGAGAGAGGGGGAGAGAGTGAGAGGGGAAGAACAATAGCGTAAGAAAGAGGGAGGGAGAGAGAGGCCGAGGGAGATAGAGAGAGAAGGTGAGAGAGAGAGAGAGTGGAGAAAAGAGAGAGGTAGAGAGTGAGAGCGAGAGAGAGAGGGAGAGTGAGGGAGAGAGAGGGAGAGAGTGAGGGCGAAATAGAGGGAGGGAGAGATAGGGATATAGAGAGAGGGCGAGAGAACGAACGAACGAACGAACAATATGTATTTTCAAAGGGATAAGAATTGGGCACGCTGGCCCATCTGGCATTCTGCCCTTCTTCTCTATTTCCTCTCATACATTCTTTCATTCAACATCACTTATGAAGCTAATCTTAGACAACAAAAGAACAATAAGCATTAACACGCATACAAATAATCAATAATACATGAGTCACCGAGGCAATGTTTAACATGGGCATTATAAATCGTACCTAATGAAGGTTAACGTGCCATACATATGGGAGTGTTTACTGGCTAGTGGTCGTTTGAGATAATTTACCATTATTATTTTTATGGGGCATGTAGTCTGTACTGAGGTAGTGTTCAAACATGTTGCGACTGTATAAATAATGATTGATGGTGTCTTTGATTTCTTGGGGAAGATTGTTCCACAACTGAGCGGCAGAGTATGCTAAGCTTGTTCTATATAAGTCTATCCTAGGTTTAAGGACATGACGTATGTTTAGTCATTCGCTTGTCTTGCGTTATATTTGAACAATGGCCAAAGGTAGCTTGGAGCATTCTGATAAAGGATTTTGTGAATTAGTTTGGCCTTATTAAAAAGTAAACGTTTGTGGAGTGGCAGTAACTGAAGATGTTCATGTAGGTTAGAGGTGTCGGTAAGCTTTTCAGCATTAATTAAACGCACTGCCCTTTTCTGAAGCGAATAAAGGCGTTTTGTTATTGATTTGGAGCATCCATCCTAGATTGTGGAGCAATAGTCAATATGTGTTTGTGAGAAGTATATAATATCTTTCTTGTGTTTTCATCAAGGAAATTTGTAATTTTGGCAAGCTGGTATACTTTTTTGGCTATTGGTTTAACGAGAGCATGAACATGGGAATTAAATGTTAGATTTCGATCAATGATAAGACCCATTGCTTTGTGTTCCGTTACACTTTTACAGGCGTGCTACCAATGTTTAACTGAAGAGTTCTCTGCGAGTTTAGAGTGTGAAATATTTGCCTGGTTGCTATTAACATAGATTTTATTTTAGATATGTTAATTTGCATGCGGTTTGCATAACTCCAGTTAACTACACTATTCAATTCATATTACAAGGATGATTCCAGCACATTATAATCAAAAGTATTTGTATATACTGTGCAGTCGTCTGCAAATAGATCGCAGGACGACGACAGATATCAGAGATCATTTATATAAATGGCAAATAACAAAGGCCAAGTATAGACTCCTGGGGTACTCCAATATTAATAGTAAAGATTTGAGATAACGATGTATTGTGTGATACTACTTGCGTTCTGACTAATAAAAAGGTTTTTTTATCAATGTCACTATATTAAAACTTATTTTCATTGTTTCCCATGTGTTTTAATTAAAATAGTACGATCTATCATATCGAATGCTTTTCTAAAGTCTATAAACACCGCTCAACAGAGAGTATTGTTGTTAATATTTTGATGCCAGTTTTCTATCACGTTTATTAAGACCCTATGATAAGAATATTTTGGCCGAAACCCTGACTGACTGTCAACTATTACTTTGGGGCGAACTAAGTGTTCTAGTGTTGTTTTGTGAATGTGCTTTTCTAGCGGTTTGGATAGTGATGATAATATAGAACTTGGCCTATAGTTACTCATGAGACCATCGTCTAATGAACCAGCTTTTAAACGAGGATACACTTTAGCGATTTTAAAGACTGATGGGAAGTGACCTTTGATGAGACATTGATTTAATATAAAGTTAGTGACTCGCAGATTGCCGGTGCAGCGCAGCGAAGGTCCGATTATGATTCTATCTAGTCCTAATGAGTTATTTTTTGTTAGGTTACGGAGATGATTAAATACTTCAGTGATCGTCATTAGCAGTATGTTGGAGGGAATTCTCTATAACATTTATTCTCACAAAACGATGATGGTAAAGATATGTTATGAGGTGCATCTGGTATTGCAGCCTTCAATTTGTTTATGTCGGATTGACAGAATCTACTGAATTGATCACATGCAACCTGATTTAATGGTAATGATTGTGATGACTTGTGTTTGTTTGTCAGGTTATTAATTGCTTTCTATATATCTTTAGTATTGGTTTTTACCGACTATTAAGTTCTTAAAATATCTTTTTCTTTTCCTTTCAAGTAACATATTGAACTTTTTATCTCAGACTACGGTATGTGGCTAGATCTCTATTTTCATGTGCCCTATTCCAGTCTCTCAAAGTGGCAACTACCTCTTGGGTGATCCACGGGGGCTTAGTGCAATGTTTAACTCGAACTTTCTTAAATTGCTTGCTTGCTTGTGTTCGTTGGCTTGAGCTCCAAAGCGAAGTCCTGTATGTCGGATGAAGGCATCCTGTTGTCCAACATCAGTGTGATGTCATACAGGACATGAGGTTTGCGTGAGTATCCGTTGTCCCATGTCTGGCTTATTGGTGTACAGACTGGTGGTTCCTCGCCGTACAGGCAGACACTCTCCGACTTCGGAGGAATCGGCGATCCTATTGACTTCAGCCAGGACCCCGAAGGGACCTGTTGCCCAGGACGCTCGACGAGGACGCGTCAATAGGTCTTGGCCAGTATATAACCTGGCCCTGGTGCCTTGGAAACACCTCTGCGTCCCAACTTTCTTAAATTGAACATGCTTTATCAAATGCACTTATAAAGGTTTTCAGCCAGTGGTCCAGAGCATCATCTGGGTCAGGAAGTTGGTAAACACAGTCCAGAGATGAGTTGAACAAGTCTTGTAAAAAGGCATCTTGATTGCAGTTTTTATAATTTCTATATGTTATACTTTACACTTTGTGTTTCGGAGTTTGGTATCTCTTTTCGACCATGTGCACAATACTGGGCATCGATCGCTCATTGCATTAATAGATACAGAACAATCTGGGAAGTTGTTAGCATGTGTAGTATAAATGTGATCTATAAGTGTTGCAGATGATTTTGTTATTATAGTGGCTTGTTTGACTAACTGTTGGAAC
Source organism: Cepaea nemoralis (assembly GCA_014155875.1). NCBI lineage: Eukaryota > Metazoa > Mollusca > Gastropoda > Stylommatophora > Helicidae > Cepaea > Cepaea nemoralis. The sequence goes on from JACEFZ010023929.1 coordinate 29,709, forward strand.
TTAGATGACTGTATTATGTTTCCCGAATGTTTTGTTTCATTTGTTAGTGTCTATGTTGAAGTCTCCTAGCAGTATAATTTCTCTCACATTACTAAAGACTATATCCATCATACTGGTGAATTTTTCATACCATATCTTTCATGCGCTGGGGTTTCGATAAAGATAGCCAATTACTAGGGGTATGCGATTTTGAAGTTTAATCTCAAGCCATAACACTTAATCTCATAGGTTTCAACATCTAGCCTGCGTTGGACGTTAAGAGAATTAGAAATATAAACTGCAATACCCATCTCTTGTTTCTAATAAGGATCTCTTCTAATAACTTAAAAACCTCTGATAGCAATGTCGTCATCTGTGATGTTACTATTTAATCGACTTTCTCTAACGCCGAACATGTTAACATTTTGATTAAGCATAAGTGATTGTTCGGGGAGCTTCGAGGGAGAGGGATGAGAGAGGCAGAGAGAGGGAGAGAGAGGGAGATAGTGGGAGAGAGAGGGAGAGAGGATGGGGTTTGGGTGGGCGGAGAGAGAGGGGAGATTTACAGGAAGAACAGGAGATAGGGTGGGGGATTGAGGACGAGAGAGAGGGGGAGAGATAAAGCAAAAAGGGGAGAGAGAGCGAGAGGAGAGAGAGAGAGTGATATATAAGGAGGGCGAAGAAGAGGAGAGGAGAGAGGGGAGAGAGAGGAAGAGGAGGAGAGAGAGGAGAGAAGAGGAGAGGAACGAGATAAAAAACAGCCCGGCCGACCGGTCCGGCGTTTGTTTGGGTCTGTCTGTCTTGTTTATTTCCCCCCCCCCCCCCTATGACTTCCGGTAGCTAACATGGCGGTTAGGCGTTGAACCGTTAAGGCCTGTGGCGTGTTATGCTTAGCAGCTACGGTTTGCAATCGCATTTCCTCCAGTTGGACTGGCAGTACATGGTTCGGTCGCCTGCTACTGAGTGAGTGCGCGGGCGACACTGTGAGCTGTGAAATTCGCGGGAAAGCTTTACATATGTCCTGTACAGTGACCTGCATGTTCGGAACAATGACTACCGGCTGTTGCTGAATTCACTGATTTGCCTTTCCGGTTCACAAGTGCATTTTTCAGGAGACTCCCTGGAGTCGGCGCTGAAGCTGATGAGTTCGTGCTTTGTGCGACACTCTCGGCGGGTCGCCCTGCGTAAAAGACCGAGCCATGTGAGAAAACCCGAGTCAATGAGGTCTTCTGGGTGTGGAGTCCATCACGATGTGGTTTTCGTGGATAATTTTTTATTGACATTCTGGCGGCGGCATTATGCACGGTACATGTGCGGGATCTTGGATTGCGAGGGCCCCGCCTATTCCACTTTTTTAATTTGGGGAGTGGGGAGCATTTTGTGTGATATTCACTGGCACAGGAACGGAGCATAATGGGGACAACCCGTTGCCGTGAAGTTGGAACCGCGACTAACTAACTATCTCTCCCCTCTGTCTGCTATCAATACATATTTTTTGCTTTATTTTAATTTAGTATTATTATTATTGTTATTTTCCCCATTGTGATATATGTGAACCGGATCTGAGTTCTCTCACTCTCTCTCTCTCTCTCTCTCTCTCTCTCTCTCTCTCTCTCTCTCTCTCTCTCTCCCTCTCTCTCTCTCTCTCTCACTGACTTTCACTTTCTCACCTCCTCTCTCTATCACTCTGTCTCTCCCACTCTCTCTCTCTCTCACTCTCTCTACCTCTCTTCCACTTTCTCTCACTCTCTCACTACCTCTCTATCACTCTCACTCTTTCCCACTGTCTGTCACTCTCTATCTCTACCTCTGTCTCTCCCACTCTCTCTCACTCTCCCACTACTTCTCGCTCCAACTCTCCTCCCACTACCTCCTTCATCTCTCTCATTGTTTCTCTACCCCCTTCTCTCACTGTCTCCACTCTCTTCCCCCCCCACTCTCTCCCACACCACTGCGAACTCTCTACTCTCTCTCTCTCGCTCTCTTCTCTCGTAGTGTCTCTGTTGTCTTCGTGACCTCGCCGACTCCCCCCCCCTCCCCGCCCCCGATATGTTACAGTCGTTCTTGTGTGTATCAGAATGTGTGAGATGACTGCTAGAGTGTGGAGGTGAATGTGACAGTTCACTTACCCTACTTAACAACTTGTCCTTCATGAAAGGTTTCAGAATGGAAAACAGCACATCCCAAATTGCCGGCTCCTTCACAAAATCGTACCGCTTCAGGCGCATGGGGATAACATCCTAGACAATAGACAACAGCCACATAAATAAGTGCTAGGTCTCGGGTTGGACGAGATCCACATAATAGCTTTCGAATGAAGATGTCTTAGATGAGACTTAAAATAATCATGTGTTATAAGGACGCTGGCGTATTAGGATGATGTGAGTGAGATTGAGAACGTAGAAGTTTGCGGAAAGGTTGAAGGGGAAAAAAGGCATGTGTGGGTGGAAAGGGAAAGACTTTTAGTCTCGTGTGGTCTTTGTTTGGTTTAGGTCAATCAATCAGGTGCCGCCTCCATAACGAAGGTTGGCTGTAAATGGATCTCCAACATTGTCTGTCTCTCGCTCTGATTGTACATTCTGACAGACTGCTTGCTGTCCGTCCATCTCTTGATGTTATCTTCCCACTTGTATCGTTATTTATCTCTTGCTCGCTTGCCTTCAACCTTGCCCTCCAGTATGGTTTTTATGAGAGTGTTATGTCTTTTGACGTGGCTAAAATATTTTACTTGCCTCTGTTGTATTTCTTTTATCACCTCTCTTTTCATTTCCAGCTTTTCTAGAACCCCTGTAATTGATTGTTTTTGGGTCCCTGAAAATACCGACA